>KV723438.1:0-14275 GCA_000500205.2 Phytophthora lateralis | reverse complement strand
GGGTCAGGGCTTGGGTACGCCTCACTCGAAAAGGCTGGAGTCATTCCGAACTTGATAATAGTGATGAAATGTTCGGCGAAGGATCAAGGGCCACACCATGCAAGTGGTTCAACCTGGTGAGTTGGCCGATCCGTTCAATACTCTTCGCGACGTGCTTGTGCGTGAACAGTGCGATGCACTGAGCATCCGCAGCGCCATCCAGAGCTACAGTGTGCTTGTGGGAGATTTTTCGGCTGTCGGACAGTTTGCCAGCAGCAATGAAGTATACCCCAAATGTGATTGCAACAACGAAAAGCGCGGTTTGTTGTTGCCTTTGGCAATCAAAATTATTGACGCGGGACTCACATACACGAAGAAGGACTTGCCGGGTGAGTGGGTCACTCAGTGGCAGCTGGACAACATGGCGCTGGATTCATCCGAGTTAAACTTCATGCAAACGATGCACTTTGTGCAGACACACCTGGTGTACATTCCGATTCAAGTCGCAGTGTTCGCTTTGCTGGACTACCACTTTCTCTGCGATATGGACGTGGATGGATGAACTACCCAATGCATCTGTTTTGGAGGATCACCCTGCTGGCATCGAGAAGCGTGGGCTGAAATATCTACCCAGAAGTCGAAGTCGATATATGAAGTATGGAGTTAGGTACCAGTACTACAACTTGTAGTACAAGGCCGTCAAGGCATTTGTCACGTCATACCTCTACACGCCTACTACAGTACCCTTCATCGAAAGCTATTCAAACTAACACAGAACTACAGACATGGGCTTCTCGTTGCTCGAAGTTGCGGGACGTGAATAGTTTCCCTTCATCGTTCCACGGGTTTGGTGACCTCCACTAAAAACATCGTCTTCCAGAACGCTGTAAAACACCAATTTATGTATGGACGGGCTTCGTGGCACAGCCAGACAGCTCCCAATAGTCCTGTTGCGATGTACAATTACTAGCCTCGGATGAAGAAAGGAGTTACCGTGAATCCATTGGACTATGCGATCCGTCACCTGTTTCCAGTTGTATTCCCTTCGTGAATGAAGACGTTCTCAAGGACCCTGTCCAACTCGAGATGAAATGGATGGAGGCATTCATCAATGAGTCTGAAGTTGGCGAAGTGTATCCGATGGCCCATTTCAAACCATCTCAAATACCGTGGTACTCGTTCATTTGAGCAAGAAGTAGTCAAGTCGAGCTCATTAGTTTTTGCAAATATATTTCCTTTACTGATTATCTCAATGCGCCGTTCATACGAATAAATTAAATTCGCTGCCGCAATTCGTTTCAATGTGCATTACTCCTTCGACTTGGGGGTATGCTGCACAGAAAAATAAGTTGCGATGGCATGCCGCTCATTTCGACGCCGCTTTCGTCGACCACCAAGAATATCCAAATGAACTGAGGTCTCGTGGCTTTGATATTCCCACAACATATCAGGATATCGTACGGGCTTCAGTTGCTGTGCGGCAGAAGATGAAAGCCTTTGAGTGTATTGATGACTATATTGCTCTATACACTGATGATGAAGGGAGTATTTCAAGCTGACCTAATGCTGCAATGCGGACTGCTAATCCACTATCGTCGGTAGAGCCCTGGAGTAGACAGAATCGACCGTCGAGTTTCCGACCTTGTCTCCATGAGCGGCGCGTGCTTCGTTCTGAACCCTCTTTCTCATTGTCTGGTACGTCTACGTGTAGAGCAAGAAATTCATCGCCTCTGTCGAGTGTCTCTCCCTGACCGTCCTGCGGTTTGGCGTCTTCAAAACTCTCAGCCATCACGTCCAGATCAGCTTCTGCTTCATCTTGGTTCGCATA
The DNA here is from genome assembly GCA_000500205.2 of Phytophthora lateralis. Lineage (NCBI taxonomy): Eukaryota > Oomycota > Peronosporomycetes > Peronosporales > Peronosporaceae > Phytophthora > Phytophthora lateralis. Next base: position 12,468 of record KV723438.1, on the reverse strand, counting down.
CGAGCTGTAGCTTGCGTCTGCCTCCTCGCGCTCTTCCTCTTCCTCCGTGTCATAAGGTAAGATACCATATTCCAATCCCGTCGCTTCCTCCATCCGGTCTTCATCATAGGCTTCGCTATCTGCACTCTCATCGCCATCGCTGATGTTTTTCTCTTCCCAGCTCGTTCCACGCTGTGGAAATTCTCGTGTATGCTCTTCAGGAGAATCTACCTCCACGTCTACTTTCTCACTTCGTTTGACAACATTATCATTTGATGCATGCTCAAGTGCCGGAAAAACGATCACTTCTTGGCCAAATAAGTCCACATCCAGCTGGAGACGCGTCAGCAACTCCTTCGCAAAAGTGTGTTGATCGCTAATAGAGGTGCTTTCACTGGACAAAACCTCGAGTCTTTCCAAAAAAACAGTGATGTTGTCCGGTAAAAGCCTCCTGCACGAGGATCGACCCGAGTTCGAGTTGAAAACGCTGATAAGGAGGCCACAGTCGACATCCCGAATTGATTGTCGTTGACTTCGCTGCTGATACCACGAGTCACTTACGTTTTCGGCATTGTCGAGTGCAACTTCGGCCAGAAGATACGTATTTCTCCAAACCAGGCCGGACTGGAACAAAATTGTAGAACGTATCGACTGAGTGAGCAATTGCGACGTTGAGTGTGGAAGTTGCTGCCTTGGTCGCTTTTTCTCCAGACTCGTTGTTCCCGCTAGGCGACTGGGGCACGGTTGAAGCAGCGTGTTCACGTGTGCATTGACAATTAGCTCATTTCGCAGTGAGTTATCACCACTAGGAACTGCGATGATGTGGAGATGCCGAAGGGCAGCGATAACCACTCTATCCACGCTGAGTATTTGATTATGGTCCTGACACGAATCGAAAAGGGTGTTGTATAGTTCATCGACACTCATTTCCACTTTGAGCGTCGAAGGAGGAGGAAGAGTTGATTCTGACGATGGCGACGTGTATCGCGAAGGGGGTAAGCTCTCCGTAATTTGTAAGCGTATCATGAGTCCGGTAGTGGCCATGGTCCCAGTGGTGGGGTTCCTATTTGCCGGGTAGCTTGTGGGAGGGCACGTAGACGCAAATACGTGACGTCTCCGCTTGCTGCCGATGAGACGAGAGCTCTGGTTGCTCTGTATCTCATCACTCTCCGTCTCTCCTAACTCGATGGTTTGATGCAAGCAAAACGCCACAAGGTTCGGTGATGCGTCGAATCGCATCGCTTGTTCACTTTTCCGCTCAACACTTGGAGTGAGGAATATCATTTCGCCTTGGTCCGTGCCAAGCAAGGCAAAGTTAATGTGGTCGCATATGTTGCGTGCAATTTCCTGCATTGACAGATTCGTTCCAGCCGCGGCTGCCGTCTCGGCGGCTAACGATGACGAGCTGCTTTTATCCAGAAGTTCGTGGGTCATCTCCTTAGTGACACTCAGTTTGTACTCGCATTTGAGTTCCCGATGATACGCGAAGACGTCAAAGCCATAAGGGTTAGTAACACCATCTCCACAAAATACTGTCAGCACGAGATACGTGCCGCCCACAAAGCGTCCTGTCTTCAGCAATTGGTACTTCGCATCGCTCGAAACTTCATTCTCTGCTTGCTTCCCGTGAAGATCGCCGATAAACTTTGTTGCGGGAATCGCTGTAGAGCTCCGGTGTGGCAGGCCACGCCCCAACCTGTTTTCCGTGAAGTTTTCATCCCCAGGACTGTTGGGGCAGGAGTTTCGACCGCTTGGAGATGGCAACAGTTTGTTGCTCACGCCTGTGCTGAAGTCGCATGCCCCATCAGCATTCAAGACATTGCGAGGCGACGAGATTGGAGGTAGAGATGGATGCTGTGGCATCGCCTTTCGAAGCGATCGGAAGGCGGGGGACATATTGAGCTGTAATTTCTTTGGAGATGTCGGGATCGACTTGATCGGGTGGGCAACCACTGGGATGCTTGGTAGAGGCTCTGCCCGAGACGATGGCTTGAGAAAGCTTGAGCGTCTAGTAGAAGGGCCGAAGCAGCTTCGGCTATCGTCTCCAGCGTTGTGGTGCTTGTGCCCAAGCTTTGGTGAAGCTAGCAAATCCACTGAAACTGGAAACTCACTGATGGACGAAAGATACGACAGATTCTGTTGCCAATCGCGCTGTAGATCATCGTTGCGGTAATGCGAGACGCTTTTTCGGATACGGTCGACTACGTCTTCATTGTCAGCTTTGATTTCCTTCAGCCGTCTAGCACGAAATGACGCGTTCATTGATATCTTCCTCGACCCAGCAGGAGGTGGCGCGAGCTTGTTGGAAGACTGGTTGGAAGGCGCGACACTGCCCAAACCAGGAATGGGAACTACTTCCCGGAACTCGTCCATTTTCGCCAATGATCTCTGAAACTCGTCCAGTTGCTGGTTCTGCTTCGAAGAGCTAGAGTATTGAATGTCGTCGTCCAAAATCAAGATGTCGGTGTTCCTCTCGCCGCTTTTGCTGGTTATTTGCTGTTCTACGTCCTTCAATAAGCCTGAATTTGCCAAGGATGTGCCGGCACTCAATGGTGGCTCTCCCTCCACACAGGCCATAGACGAAAAGCTTCCCGTCATGGATCGTGCCGGTCTCAGGCGAAAAGACGTAGATGATCGCGATGCAGCTGGCTTGGGGATCTTGCCGCACAGGTATGATTTAACACCATCGATCTTCTTTCGGTGAAGCTCCTGCGCCTTTTCCACTTCTCGAGTTCGGCAGATTTTGCTGCTTGATTTCTCAGCACGATGCATCCTGCCTCGGTCACCAAGTCGAGTGAGCTGACCAGTTCAGAAGACGTAGACCTACACAACCTTTCCCATCAAGCGTTGTTAATGTTCAGCAAACTAGAGCGCAGCAAATGTCTCCCTCGGTGCCTTTAGCGCTCGACATAAATACCTGTTGAATGCAACCAATTGCAGCTGCGTAAGAATAGCTCGTCTCAAATGCAAGCTGTCTGTCGCAAATACTTCATTAGGACCATGTGGGGTTGATTGCATCAATTGAGGGCGACGCCAGCTTCGTCCGCGAAATAGCGGTCTTCTGCATCTCGCTGCATTTCGTCGAAATCGTCCAAGGTCTCATCAGCGTCGATCTCTGCATAGTTCACGTACTCAGCATCTTCACCATGTAGGAACCTGGTACTCATGATCTCGACGAGTTGTAGGCGTCGTTCGTCCACACTGTAGACCGCCGGATCCTCCTCATCGTCATCTTCTTCCTCCTCTTCCTCTTCTACGTCAACTTGCTCATACAACCGCTGCAGTCGACTCTGTTCCTGCTTCTCGTCCTCAGTCCTAAATGGCCCCCAAGTTTCTTGCTCCGCCAACCGTTGAGCTTCCATTTCGCTGCGTTGACAAGTGTCCATCAGGACGGCGGACAATGTCTGCTCCCCGGGTGGAGCACCGCTCTCTAGGCCGCGATACTGCCCCAGATAGAAGTGGAAGAGCGCAGGACTGCGTTGCTGCATCATCGCATCCGAGAAGTACTGGTCCTCCTGAGCCGTCCCCTCCAGCAGCTGCTGCAGTCTCCGATAGCGTCGGTTCTTCACGACTGCGGTGCGTTCATCTCGACCAGCAGCGCGACGAGCATCACGCTCAGTTCGTGCCTGCGCCATTGACGTGGAGTTATCGCCCGATGGCAGCTCCAGAGACGCCATGTACGCGTCCAACGAGTCCACTTCCTCCCCGCTCATATTCCGGGTGATGCGAAAACATCGATTTGTGTCCAGTCCAAAGTGTCCCATTCCGCCGGACATTGGCAAGGAAGAAGAAAAAGCGAAGCAGCGTGGCTGCATTGTAATTTTCCATTGAATGTGTTCATGGCAGTAACTCGTACGCTAGAAAATTGATTCATGAGCTAGACGTCTCACTACCTCACCACTCTCTTCTCTTTTTACTCCTCTCCATCCCAATAGCTCGTCTGTGTCTAGTTCTTCTTGAATTCCGCCAGCAACTCTGCCAGCTCACCCGACTTGCTCATGTCCGTGATGATGTCGCAACCGCCCACGAACTCGCCCTTCACGTAGAGCTGCGGGATGGTCGGCCATTGGCTGCATCAACCACCAATCATCAACACAAGTCAGTACACTATCTCTCCTTGTATATCACCTGCTAGCAGCCACGCACGAGAACTCCTTGACGCCTTCGCGGATCTCCGGGTGGTCCAGCACGTTGACGCTGTCGAAGCTCACGCCCTGCGCGTGCAGGATGCGCACCACCTGCATGCTGAAGCCGCACTGCGGGGCCGAGGGCGTTCCCTTCATGTAGAGCATCACCGGGTACGTCTGTACATGGCTCTCGATCATCTTGAGGATCTCGTCCTTCTCCGAGGACTTGGCGGCGTGGAACTGTGGCTGGAAGTCCGAGTGCGAGTCGTCCTCGCTCTTGGCGGAGAACAGGCGGCGCGACGCAATCGCAGGATCAACGCACTGCATGGTACGCGTAGCAACCGCGCGCTGGCTGCCGCGCACGGCACCGCGGGCCACTCGGCGGACAATAGTTGTCATCATCTTGCAAGGCCTTCGAAATGTGGGGTTTGTCGGCACGTACAATATCATTGGTTGAAATTGAATATTGCATAATCCACATTATCCACCAATGAAACACACGTCACTTTTCTGAACCACTGTCACTCAAACGGAGTTCTTTCCCCCCCGTCCAGAATTACATAAGCGCTGCTGGAAGGAAGATGACGTCCAACCCGCCGCACGTGGCCACGCAGAACGGAGGCCTGGCCGCCAAACAGGCCGCGGCAGCCGCCGCCGCACGCTTCGCCGGCTACTCGTCATTCTACGCGTCATCTTCTAACGCCTCCACGCCCTCCCAGACGCCGCAGTTCTACCAGCATGGAGCTCCGCCGCCGCCTCGCCCCGGAATGTTCAACGGGCCTCCTCGCGGGCCGCCGCCCCCGCGTCCCCCACATTTGTCCACCAACTTCGGCCGGCCCCCGCCGCAGTTCGCGTTTAATGGCCGCGGCCCGCCGCATCTGATGCGACCGCCGCCCCGTAGCCAGGCGCCGTCGCCTCCCTCCACGTCCCAATGGCAATGGAGCAGTGGCCAGGCCTCGGCCCCAACCCAGCCGCCCCCTGTGAGATTTAATATCAGTCCTGCAGCTCGTGGCCCGCCCCCCAGGAGCTTTGCCGGGCCTCCTGGAGGCTTTTCAGAGCCGATGCCGACGCCCCCCGCTGCTCCTTCGCCTATGGGAGGCAACACCAAGTGGCCCGATACTCTGCATAACTATGTGAAGCGAGCGTTCGCTCGCTGCAAGGGGGCGGCGGACCAGGCCATCACCCAGAACTCGCTCAAAGAGATGATAACCAACGCCATCATGGCCAACAATTTGTGGACCAGGAACTGGGCGGCCGAGCCGTTGCCCGTGCTCGTGGGAGACATGCCAACAGCGGCCATGCAGTCCAAGGTCGGCATGGGAGGACCCATGCCCGGGGTGGGTCATAGAGTTGCTTCTTCACCTAGTAGCAGTAGTTTTCAGCCGAATCAGACTTTCGTTCCGTTCAAAGAGCCCCCTGCCAAGAAGAACAAGAAGAACAAGAGGAAACACGACGGTTTTGAGATTGGTGACGCTGATCTGCACCGCAAGAATCAGAGGAGACAGCGATTCCATATGACCCAGCAGGAACTCAAGAGTTTGGTGACGCCTGAGGTGGATACCAAGAAACTACAGGTACTGACGCTGGATGGAGACCTGGACCTCGCAGCCATGGTCATTAAAGGTACTAGTCAGACCGTTGAAAAGGAATACTTGCGATTAACCTCTCCCCCGCATCCGTCGACGGTACGACCCGAACCAGTGCTGCACAAGGCGCTGGAACTCGTCAAGTCAAAGTGGAAGAAGGGTGACCACGATTATATTTATGCCTGTAGCCAGCTCAAGTCCATCCGCCAGGACTGCACAGTGCAGCATATCAAGAACGAGTTTACAGTGTCTGTGTACGAAGCCCACGCGCGGGTAGCACTCGAGTCTGGCGACATCAACGAGTTCAACCAGTGCCAGACACAACTGCACGAGCTGTATGAAAAACTGATTCCAGGCGAGGCACTGGAGTTCCTCGCGTACCGCATTTTGTATTGTGTGTACGTGTCTCTGCAGTCGAAGAAGGGTGACTCGAATGCAGGGCAGCTTGGCATGTATCACGTGCTGGGCATGGTAACACCCAAGCTGCGCGGCGATCCGGCGATCGCGCACGCTCTGGCCGTGCGTCAGGCGGTTGCTATGAATGATTACCATCGTTTTTTCAAACTCTATGTAGATGCTCCGAATATGGCAGGTTACCTGATGGACGTGATGGTCCCCGCGATCCGACTTGGCGCACTTCGAGCAATGTGCAAAGCGTAAGTTGAGCGGCATTATCTATCTTCCTATCTGGTGTCTGCGTCTAACATTTTCGGTGTGGTCTGTTTACTGTAGTTATCGACCAACTATCTCGGTCCAGTATATTCGAGACGAGCTCAAGCTTGTAGGCAAGGAAGGAAAAGCGTTCATTCGTCAGTCTGGCCTTGCCTTGACGAAGGGGGACAAGACACGCGTGGACACCAAGGCTTCGAATATCGTCTGGGTGCTGAGCAATCAGTCTTCGCTTATTTAGCTTGCTGCTAGCGTGCGCCACCAACGGAACGACAGGTGGAAGGAGGAAGTCGATCATGCTGTCTTGAGAGAAGTACGCTGGGGATAGCGTTGAGCGGCAGAGGCAAGCATTTCATTGTCGTGCTTACTGCGTCAAGCATCGATAGGGGAACTGCTTGCCATTGCTGAAAGCATATCCGTTGCATCTCTCCGCCTCTTCATTGCAAAGGGAGTTCAAGTCAGAGTCTCAAATGTACGCCAAGCGTGTCGACTGATCAATTCGCAAGGTTGGGTGCGGAGAGATCGAGGCTGGATGTTGCTGACGTAGTGATCGAGACGACGTAAACTAAAGGTGAAAGGGAGAGGGATGAAGAGCTGCAACTATCGCAGCTGTGTATGTCCACGCAACGGGGTAACAGGCTTGCTTGTGTAGCTAGAGGTGAGGCAGCCAAGTAGTTTATGGTGTGCTGTGCAACACGATCACGATTCAAGCTACTGCTAACATGAAGTACTCTACAGAAAAGGAGTGGGTATACATTTTGCAAAACTATGATAATGAAAACTGCTTTTGAATTCGCTCGAGGAGCTTTATCTATGTTGTATCTACGCAGAGAAACTCTCCTTCGCGGCGAGGTTGCCCCGTACGTGCGTTACTACTGCCACTGCCTTCTTACAGTTTGCGCTTCTTCTGGGCGGGCTCATCCTGCTTGCTGCCATCACGAGCGAGCTGGATCATGGCGGCATCGGCGATGGCCAACGCTGCCATGGACTCCACAAGAGGCACGACGCGGGGCAGCACACACGGGTCGTGGCGGCCCTTGGCCTCCAGCACTGTGTCCTTGCCATCATAGTCGACAGTAGGCTGCGCACGACCGATGGTCGACACGGGCTTGATGGCCACACGGAAGTAGATGTCGGCGCCGCTCGTGATACCGCCCAGCACGCCACCAGCGTCGTTCTTGGTCACGCCCAGCTTCTCCGGGTGCGACGAGTCTGAACCCGCACAGAAGGGGTCGTTGTGCTCCGAGCCGCGCTTGCTGGTGCCCGAGAAACCCGAGCCGATCTCGAAACCCTTGGTAGCTGGGATGGACATCATGGCGTGTGCCAGGACGGCCTGCATCTTGTCGAAGCACGGCTCGCCCAGGCCCACAGGCGCGTTGCGGATCACACATGTGACGACTCCGCCGGTGGAGTCCTCGTCCGCCTTCATGGTGCGCACGACGGTGGACATGGCGCAAGCCGACGGCGGGTGCGGGCAGCGCACGGGGATCAGGTCGTCCGTAAGCCACGCGTCCACGTTCTCCGGGGCAGACACGACACCGCCGTTGCGGTTGTACACGATCTTCTCCGTGTCGATGTAGGCGGGCGTCGTCAGGTCATCCTCAGCCTTGACGAACTCGGCGTCGTACGCCTTGTCGTTCTCGAGCTGCTCGGCCGCGTCGTCCACCTTGGTCCACTTGGTAGGGTCACGCAGGATGCGGATGGAGCCGATCGTGTCCACGTCCTCGCGAGTATAGACGGCCTTCTTGGGGTCGTTCAACAGCTCGCGCGGCATGTCGACCGTGCCGATGGAGCTCACCCAGCACACGATGGACGTGCCGAACTGCTGCTTCAGCCATTTCTCGGCCACGGCGCCAGAGGCCACGCGGCCGATAGTCTCCCGGGCGCTGGCGCGACCGCCGCCGCTGCTGGCACGCGCGCCGTACTTCATCTGGTACGTGTAGTCGGCGTGGCCCGGGCGGGGCACGGCGTCCATCTCCTTGTAGTCCTTAGGGCGCACGTTCTCATTGGGCACGAAGAGCGCCAGCGGCGTGCCGAGCGTGAAGCCCTTCTCAGTGCCGCTCATGATGGTTACCAGGTCCTTCTCGTCGCGAGGGGTCGTGAGCTTGCTCTGGCCTGGGCGGCGGCGCGTGAGCTGCGGCTGGATGTCAGCCTCCGTGAGTGCAAGCGACGGGGGCACGCCGTCAACGATGCAGCCCACGCCCTTGCAGTGCGACTCGCCAAAGGTCGTGACGCGGAAGAAGCGACCAAAGGTGCTCATTGTGTATGGAGGTGAAGGTGGCGGCGGCTACGTGTGCGCACGCGAGCGGATTCTGAAGTGACGAGCACCGCTAATTGCTCAAACACGAAATGACTGACGGGATCGGACCTGTGATATATGAAGTGTCTGATAGAGAGTATCTAGTCATTCCATATTACTGTGTAATTCAGTGCACTGCAGTTAATAAATGGATCTGTGTACTCATAACCTGTTATATCAAATATTATTATTTTGTAGTTCATGTCTTTGTCGCAGGTGTGACCCGGGGCTACTATTCAGTATCCCTGGGCCACTGTTAAAAAAAAAAAATGGTGCGTAGATTTTGTTTTTTACAGAGTATTGGCGGCCATGCCAAACTGGGGAGCTTTAATGTGCGCTGCATACTATGAACGCGAGACTAGGCCCTTAGACTCGCTGCCTTTCGGTGCAAGTTGCCTGGATGCAAGTATGACATTCACAGAATTCGTAAAGCTCTGACTGGTATTTAACAATACAACTGCATTTTAAAGTTCCAAGTTGTACACGATGAAACAAACGTTAGCCAAGCACTCTCAGCCAACCACCGATTCACTTCGTGGCTGAGATTAGTTTTATTCAGGAGCGCCAACAGGTTGCAGCGGTGTCGGTTCCGGACACTCCCGCAAGCAAAACGCGGAAGGACTTGCTTGAAAAGGTGTACTCACGGCGGGACTTGAACCCGCAATCTCTGCCTTAGGAGGGCAGCGCCGTATCCATTGGGCCACGCGAGCTGTATGTCGGTTTTGTACTTTTTGAGTACCGTGCACAGAACCGAGCTGCAGCAGAGCACCAGAATTCAAAGCTATGAATGCTTCTGGCAGAAACCCCAGTGCACGCACTCGGCCAACGTATTATCAACAGCTCCATGCAGCAGTTTCGGTCCACGAAGCAGCTCGATCACCGCGATGACGGATCCCTCTTCGATCATTTTCAATTTCAAATTTTTTTTTTTATACATCAGTACTTTCAAGTTTTGGCTTTCATGGATCGCTGCCATCGACACCTCAGACGCCCGCTAGGTAATGTAACTAGCGGTCAATCAATCTTAATGAGGGCTTATCGATAGTGTTCGGCAAAATCTCGATCAGCTCGCCTCACATATCAAGCAGAAACTACTCGCACTTAACTGTAGCGATTTATCCCCCCCGGGGGCACTGCCAACCAAACACTGGTGGACTCAAACCGCACGTCGAAGTTGTCATTTCTGAATTTGCTTCGCGCCTGTCAAGTCGATCCGATCATCGCCATGCCGAGCACACAGCCGCACCCCGAGCCCGAGACTGAGCCCGCTCACAAGCGTCAGCGCCTGGGAGACCGCAACGTGCTGGCCATCAAGCCGCTGGTGCCGCCCGCCTGCGTGTTGGAGGAGCTGCCCGTGAACCCCGAGGTGCACGAGCTCGTGGACGCCACGCGCGACGCCGTGTCCCGCGTCCTGCACGGCCAGGATGACCGCCTCGTAGTGATCGTGGGCCCGTGCTCCATCCACGACGTGGACGCCGCCATGGACTACGCCAAACGCCTCAAGGTGCTGGCCGACGAGCTGGACGGCGAGCTGCTGGTCATCATGCGCACGTACTTCGAGAAGCCCCGTACCACCGTCGGCTGGAAGGGCCTGATCAACGACCCGGACCTGAACCAGTCATTTAACATCAACAAAGGCATCCGCATTGCCCGCAAGCTGCTGCTGGAGGTGAACGCCCTGGGAGTGCCCGTGAGCCTCGAGTTCCTGGACACCATCTCGCCGCAATTCACCTCCGATCTCATTTCGTGGGGAGCCATCGGTGCGCGCACTACCGAGTCGCAGCTGCACCGCGAGCTCACCAGTGGCCTGTCGATGCCGGTGGGCTTCAAGAACGGCACTGGTGGCAACGCCAAGGTGGCCGTGGACGCTGCTGTGGCGTCATCGCAGCCCCACAACTTCTTGGGTCTGAACGAGCATGGCTTGGCGTCCATCGTGCGCACCAAGGGCAACAAGGACTGCCACGTGATCCTGCGTGGAGGCTCGAACGGCCCCAACTACGAGCAACAATTCATTGACGAGGCTGCGGATCTGCTGGTGAAGGCCAAGCAACCGTCCAAGATCATGGTGGACTGCTCGCACGGCAACTCCCGCAAGCTGCACGTCAACCAGCCCAATGTGGCCAGCTACCTGGCTGGTATTGTGGCTGAGGGCAACACGAACGTAATGGGCGTCATGATCGAGTCGAACATTGTCGAGGGCAACCAGTCGCTCGGCGATGACCCGTCCAAGCTCGTCTACGGCAAGAGCATCACGGACGCGTGCATCAACTGGGACGACACGGTGACCGCACTAAAGGAGCTCGCCGCCGCGGTTACGAAGCGCCGCAAACGAGCCGCTGCGAACCCGGCCGCCAACTAGTTTGTCAGATATCTAATGCGTTCACCAATATAAACCCCTTGCTAATGTTAGACACTCAAATGCGTTGTAGCTTAGCATCAGCCTGACCTGGAAATTGTGCCGCAGGAAAAGAAATCGCATCTCGGCAAGTCGGCACTTTCACAGCAGGATAAGTGGTAGATATCTTCAATCAAGCAAGGAAAACTAAAAATATGCATGACGGCCAACAAGATTAACAGAGCTCTGTTAAAGTCTGCTCTCATCAACTGTGGTACAGAGCTCTCATCTTCAAGCATATACACGGTCGACTACAGCAAAAATGGTTTAACGCGCTTGCCAAAGTACCAGCATGTCGAGTTCCTGCACGATTCACCGCTTCATCGATAGGATCAGTTTCGAATTCGTCGACCAACGCGCAAATCCCGTCCTCTTCCGCGACCTCCGCTTACTATGCGCAGCTTCAGCGTCGCACTGGTGCTGACACCGGCATTGGCCGCCGTGTGCCTCGCTGACAACCTCGACAAGTACGGCGTCTTCACCCCCAAGAAGATTGCACTGGGCTCCTCGCCGTTGATGGATAGCCAGCCTTACTCCAGTGGCTTCACGCTCACTGCGGATGAGCCGCTGGCCACACTGGACTACGACTATTAAGTAGCAGGACTGCCGTACTTCGTGGTCTCCTCCGTCTCCAACGGGCCCGTGGAAGTCGAGGTCAAGTACGCGGAGCAATTCCCGACTCTCTCGCTCAATTACTCGGATGGTCCATCCCAGTTCTCCACGTCCACCGCCAATTCGCGTCGTGTGGAGACTCACCGCTTCACGGAGAACGAGGTCGGCGCCACGACCACCTCCATGCTCAGCCAGCCCGGTGAGCGATGGCAGACACTGCGTCTATTGACAGGCGACACCGTCACATTCGAGACCGTCGGCTTGCAGGCGTCGGTGGAGGACATCGACGACCTGACCACTCTGCCAGGCAAGTTCTCCAGCTCCAACGCCAAGTACGACGAGATTTGGAAACTGGGTGTTCGTGCTGTGACTGCCGCTTGCGTGGACGCTGGCAGTCAGGTGCCGTCCTGGAGCTCCTCTGAAGAGAACGGCACCTTCGTTCCTGGTACACGCCCCGGCATTTCGTACAAAACGTCGAACTTGACTGACTACGTGCTCACGTTCGAGTCTCAGATCATCCGCGGGGGTGTAGGCTACACGATCGCGTACGACCTCGCGGGCAACCGTGACGGTGTTCAGATCCACTTGGCATCCGAGTACCCGGACGACACGACCTACTCGAACACCAACACTATGCTCTTCCCTGCCAACACGGCGACTCTCGTTTACGGCTATGACTTTGCCAATGCCACGAGTGTGACGAGCTACATCCTGGGTCAGTACAACGTGCCGTTCAGTGTGACGGAGAACGCCTGGTACCCCGTTGAGATCCGTGTCAACTCCTCAGCCGGCAACATTATC
>KV723427.1:27760-43698 GCA_000500205.2 Phytophthora lateralis | reverse complement strand
AATTTTTAACCATACAAATGTTAGTATTAACGAACATAAAGCAGTTTTGGGCCTTGACCTTATTTGCACCGTGTTTTGTAAAAAACGATGATTGGCGGAATCGTAGCGTAAAGCAGCCCGATTGGCTTATTTCATTCGCCTGTGGGCTCGGTTACGGGTGTTCTGATGCCCTTGGATCGCCGAACAGATTGTTGGTTCACGAGCCACACCAAAAAATGCATGTTGAAGTTAGGTGGGCCATGACTTTCTGGACCCGCTGCACCACGAGAGCGAGTTAATCGTAGAGACGAATTGTACCCAGTGGCAAAACGGACCAAGCGCTCTGAATCTTCAATAGCCAGTCAGTCGCACCGGAATGCTCGACTGACTGTATATTAACAAATAAATCGTGGCCCTGTACGCCGGCGCTTACTCTTCTGACTGTCCCAGTTCTTCCATTCTGATGCTTGCGTACCCATTTCGTCAACAAGTTGCTTCTGAATTCGGAAAGCCCGTTTAGATTCATCGATCACGACTTCGATAGAGCGAGCACGCAACTTGGCATTCTGAGCGTGAATACTCTGGTACACTTCGCGCGGCGCCGATACTTTAGCTTGGCGCAACAGCGATACAAGTTCCTGAAAAATCGATTGGTCTTCCTTATTCACAAGCGTCAAAACATTTCCGATCGAATCATCTCCACGCCCGGTACGCCCAACGAGATGCACATAGTCTGACACTTTCTTTGGGAAATCATAGACCACAACATTCTGAACGTGCAGCAGATCCATTCCACGGCTCAGCACGTTTGTAGACACGAGGACGGGGATCTCTAGATTAATAAAGGCCTCCAGCAGATGAAGTCTTTCGGTTTGAGTTTTATCCGCATGAATAGCTGCTGCACCAATTTGACAGATTTTTCCGATGGCTTCAGCCAGCATGCTCGCGCCAATCTTCGATCCAACAAAGACAATCTACAGCGCCAGCAGCACAAAAAAAGTATCAGTCACCCGTCAATGATGTCAGCCAACTTCAAATTCCACAAGAGTCCATCACCCACCGTTGACTCTTCGCATTTCCCTCTCAAGAACTCAAACAGCTCACTCTTTTTCAACTTGTCTTCCGACCATCGAACCTGTTGTTTAACACGAGGGTTGAGTGCGAAACTCGGCGTCCCAGTTGTCTTCGGATCACTGCGACGAACGTCAATGCGAATATAATTTTGCTGGCTTTGAGCTCGCAAGATTTGCCGAACCATTTCTTCTACGTCGCCAGCGACGGTGGCGCTGAAGAACAGCATCTGAACGCTCTTATTCCCAGCTAGTGCTATCAATAAAGCCACGATTTGAGAAATCTGTGGACGAAAGCCAACGTCCAGCATAATGTCCACTTCATCAACAATACACATGCGAATAGCTGCCAGGATAGCATTACCGCCACTGTAGTTCGTGAAAATATCGAGGAAGCGCCCCGGTGTCGCCACAATAAGCTGAACTCCACTTTGTAGTCGATAGCGCTGGGTGGGGACAGGGAATCCCCCCACCAATAGCGCAGTCTTCATGTCAGCTATGCCTCTTACCAGAAACTTTGCCACCGTCTCAATCTGAATCGCCAGTTCTCGTACAGGAGCCACAACCAACGTCAAAATCTCCTCCAGCTCTCCACGCGCACGCAAAACCTGCGCAACTGCTGGAATCAAGTACGACGCCGTCTTCCCCGTACCCGTTGGCGCACTCACCAGCACCTGAAAAGAGAGGGGGGGAAATCAGCAACGCCACCAACTTACCCCCCCCACACACACACACACACACAATACGTACATTATGTCCCTGCAGCACACAAGGGAGCGTCTGCATCTGCACGGGCGTGGGCCTCTCAAAACCATTGGCTCTCAAATTAACCAGCAACTCTTCAGGAAATTGAACGCCTTCTTGTTCTTGTGCAAAGTCCACGAACGGGGTCGGCCAACGAGGCTCCAGGTTTCCATTGTCGATGGTCTCAACTGCCGATCCCCAGCGAATTTCGATGCCCAGTTCGGAGCGAAGTTGCTCGGATTGATGAAATCGTTGCTGCGATTGCTGCTTTTGCCTGGACACGCACACGTCGCGGCACTCGAGACTGCAAACGTTATCGTCCGTGGCGTCGCACACATAAGCGCCGTATCGACCGCAGATCTGCAGGTGGGATGACGAGTTTTAGGTAAGAGAGTTGCGCTAAAGTGGATATGCAAGAGACTTACCACACACATGGGCTCGCCGGGCTGGGGCAGGCGCTGGAGAGCGGAGACCTCCACTACTAGCGACTCGTCCATGTTTGTTTTTCGTTATTTGTGTTGTTACTTTTTAAAAGCGTTAAAACGCTGCAAAGGTACAAAAGCTGTACCGGTATGTTATTATAATACCGGTATTAATACATGAAATAGGGAGACAACGACTCCGTTTCGTGTTTTTTTTATTTTATTTTTTCTTCAGTTGGGCAGAGTTGAGGTCCCAACGAACAAGAAGACGGCGAAATAGCAGCAGGAGATGAACTTCCCCTAAATTGTTTTTTGCCACACTAGCAGTGCTGCTTACTCCAGCGCCTTCTTGGCCTCGCGGGCCTTGGCGCGGCACTCCGAGTCCAGGAGGTCGCAGTCTGACTCGGCCCACGGGAAGGGCTTGGTGCGCATCTTGAGGTAGGGGTAGGCAGGCGTGTGGTCTTCGTGGTGCTCGTGGCTCAGGTGGTCACCAATGGCGTACACCGTGTAGACGCCCACGATGCCGATCATGCCCTTGGAGATGGTGCTCCATCGGTGCATTTGCTCTGCCAATAATAACACAAAAAGTCAGTATATTCCGCCAACAGCAATCGACGTAAGAAGACGCAATGCACCCTTGGCCTCCTGCTCGGTGGCGCTCGACATGTTGCGGGCGCCAGCGCGGAGCGACTGGATCATGACGCGCGATCCCTTGTTAAGAAGCGACTGTGGGCGGCATTTGACGGGGAAGAGGGTTAGCCATGTCTGTATATTGGTAGCTGCTTCCGGCGGTGCGGAACTCACCATTGTAGAGCGACGTGCTGGGCCCGGAGCGATACAAGAACTGAGCGGCCGAGGGGGGCGCGAAACGAGCGGCCACGGAACGGCACTTTTCTATAGCGCAGACACTGTGGACCACACAGAATCCTTCGATACAGAATAAAGGACCTGTTGTAGGGCATACCTCGTGCAAGCTCTTTTCATTGGCCGAAAAAAGGCAACTTCAAGTTGCCTTTTTAGTATTTTGTGTGTCTGCCTTGTCAGCCAAGGCTGCTCTGGTTCTGACGCGCAGCAGCTACAGCCCCATTCTCCTCAGGGATGGACGCCGCTGGTTCGAGTCAGAGTCGGCTGGCATGTCACCGAGCGGATCGATGGGGCCCGTGAGGATACGACCATCGCGTGACTGCCATTCAACATGAAAGCATTGATGTTAGCTAACTGCAGTCGCAAAAGAAAAATTAAAACAGAAGAGGCCCACCTTGACTGCAGGGATCTGTCGGCGAGCCAGCGGCGGGTGCATTTGTGCTCGGGTGTAAGCGGATCCAGGACGTGAGAATGACGAGATCTGCCAGAACCAAAGATAAAGCGGGTGAGAACAGATTTTTGCCGTGCGTGGGGCAATTGTAGACGTACCGTATCGGCGTTTTTGTCGTTTTGCTGAGTCTGCTCAGGCTGGTCCGGGAGTTTGCGGATGATTCCTTTTGCAATCAACTCCGACTTGAGACTCTTGTTGCAGCCTTTTGCTATACAAGTAGATCAGTAGTCAGGAGTATGATGAGGCCTGGAGCATATCGTGACCAGTCCTACCTGAGAAGAAGGGCCAAATCGCCTCGGAGATGCTGGCGTAGTCCACCGGCCTCCGCCCCTCCGCGTCGACCATTTTAGGATCAGCCCGGTGGTCCAGCAAGATGCGCACGACTTTCCCGTGCTCTTGGAATGAGGCTGCATGCAGAGCTGTCCACCCCGTGCCTGTCGAAGTGTCGTGTGTTAGCCTTCTCTCGGATCACGTTGTTCTGTAACAAGAAGTCTGGCATACCTTCGTTCCTGGCCGACACGTCGGCTCCTTTGTCAAGCAAACAAGTGACCATCATGTCGTTCCCCCACAGAGCTGCAGCACAAAGTGGTGTCGTTCCGTCTGATGAAAAGGGTTGTCAGCTCCATATATCATGTACAACGAAAGCGAAATATCTCTATCTAAGTGTGGAACAAACCTTTTCCAGGTGTATCAATATGCACTCCATAGTCCAGTAGGAATTCCACCTGCGGTGAAGTAAAGCATGTTAGAAGATAGCGCCGATGTCGAAAGCTGCAGATTCTGTCGCACACATACCATGGCACGGGAGCCGTTCGCTGCCGCCTCCGCAAGATCCACGTGCGAGCGGATCACTCCTTCTTGAGCCTGCTGGTCGTCTCCGTCCATGGTGGCGCACTAGCTGCTTGTCGTACAGGAAGGAGCAAACTCTTCCAAAATGCTGAAACGGATTGCGACGCTTCGAGCAAAGACGCCACTTCAATAGAGGCAACTCGGGCAGTATCAAATCTAGTGACGTCAATAGATATTCAATAGGGCTCTGTGAACCTGTTACGACGTCGTTAGATTTTCGAGACACTTGGCAATTGAGACACGATAGACGTTTGTGCCGTGCATTGTCGTTTTGCGCCGAGATGAGTGATGAAGGTGGTGCTCCACGAAACTCGGATCGACGATCAGGTTGCCTGCGACATCGAGCGAGATCTCAGTCCCCACGTGCTGATAAAGTCCCCACTGCAGTCGTACACAATTCATAAGCAGAATGCATCATTAGCTTTTACATCTACATGTACGCAATAACAGATCCCGTACGTACAAATTTTGGCCAACCCGGGACGATGTCACCGTCCATGACGACGCGGTAGCTTGTTGGTACACAACTATCGTAGTGCTGGCGGAAGCTTGGGTTGCCAACACGAGGCCCCCCGAAGTTGTACATGTTAACTTTGATACTGAAATTCACTGCAAGGTCGTAGGCAGCTATGATTGCCAGTGCACCTCCCATGCTGTGGCCCGTGATGTACACTGACATGCCAGGGTTTTCGTCTAATATGAGCCGTGTCACTTCTTTGAGTTCTTCTCGGATTGACTCGTATGCGATCCAAAACCCTATAAAGCAGCACAAAATTCGCTAGATCAACAAAACATCCGAGCGTAGTGACACAGAAAGCTACAGTTACCTCGATGAACCCGCGGTAGTGCCATGTTCAGCAAAGGGACTTTTGCCGCAGTGTCTTTCACCTTTTCTAGGCACGTCTTCCTCCAGCGAAGTCCTCGGGATTTTATCCACAGCACGTGCTGGTCAGCTCGAAGATTGCTCTTCCAGTTCTCCTTGCTCGTTGTACCACGGAACGAAATGACCAAGCGTCGGTGATCCTCTTGACTCCACGCAATAACTACGTGAGTATCCGTTAAGTTGCTCCTTAGATGAGTGATCAGCTCGAAGCCATACCGCTCAAGGGTAAGCTCTCCATACCCAGACGATGAAGGGCATCCAGGAGGGTCAAAGTACGCCTGGTACGCCAACTCCAGCAACCAGCCAGCCGTTTCAACGCAAAATAAATTCGAGTCGGGAGTGAGAAAGCCATAGGAGTCCACGCGAGGCTTTTCGTCGACGTGAAAAGCTGTAGATGCTAGCAGACCCGTACTGTTGCCCGCTAGCGGGGGCAAATGTACAAACATCACTAGGTACACATACACCGACAAGAACACAAACTTGCCCAGAGACGGATGGCCGGTGTGCATCTTGGCAAATGTGTGCACAGAGTCTTGAATAAATGCGTCGTAGCCAACGAAGTACCACGTTTGCGTCAGGTAGAATATCTGGAGAGTTGATAATACGAAGATGTAGACGAAAACTAAAAGAGTCTCGAGCACCAAAAATCGGTACGATAGTTGCTTGAAGCGAGTTGCCATGTACGGCAGTGCCTTCAGGTGCTGCCCAGATCGTGCACCAACTTTCATGATCCACACGAGCCAAATAAAAATTAATCCCGTACGAACGAATCCGAGAAGAACATAGATCTCTTGGTGCTGGAAATCATGCGCAGATGACGCAAAAAATAATTTGGGCATTCGTAGCATAGTCATAGCCGTATCCACCGCGAAAAATACAAAACCGAATATCAACTTCGTGGTAAAAGCACATCTTCGAGACGAGAAATCACCGCTGTGTAGGTCCATGAGACTCAGCCAGAACACGTAGAAGAAAGCCTCCGCAAACGATTGACAAGTGATCGACACGAACCGCGTGCGCATGCTCACGGTTGTGTAAAGTTGAGACACTGCGTACACTGGGTTCTGCCAGAGCACGAGCACGACGCCAATTCCCAGTAACCACTTTTGTACGGTAAGCACTTGGCTCCATGATCCACCGTGGAAATTCAGAACTGAAATGAACCAGCAAGGAAGCGCCGAAATGGATGCTAGCACCATTACTCCACGCACAACAACTTCGCCCATGTGAATAGCTGGCTTACTGCACGACAGATTTTAGCAATTTAGCGCTCACCGAATAAGCGTAACTCACTTTAGCAACAACGATTTGCACGTACGTGTACGCGAATTGATAAACCACGTCCTTGCCGAAGACGTTCGGGTACAGCCCCCTAAAAGACACGATGACAAAATACGCTTCGTATCCGCTACCACCCTGAGGATATCATACATGTAGAACCAAAAGGTCAATCACACAAATATGCTGGGCAGCATCCAATGCATATCCCTTATTGTTCTCACCAGTCGATCAACGTCTTGTGTTAGCTCTAATAGTCGGACAACTTCACACGGTTCGCTAGTTCGGCACTCGATCCAGATACTCTGATTACGTTCATCTGTTACAAGATCCTTCGTGGCAGGAGTCACATCGTGGTCAATGCCATACAGCCTGACGTCATAAGTCAGTACATATCCTGCCTCTTGGTCAACCTCCCCTTCTTCAACCTCAGAAATGCTCCAGGCTTCGTTCTCTAAATTGCCATTTTCTCTGTTTGCCTCTCGATCCATTTTCCACGCCGTGCCCACGCGTCCCAGCTCCTGGTACGTATTGCTCTCCACAAGTGAAGCCACTGTAGTTGAAGCGTTCACTTGCTCCCGAACGTCCAGCTTTATCTCAATGGAACCAGAGTACCGCGACACATTGGCCACGTACGCTGTCCATTGAGCAATACTCCTCGTCTTGTCCACTTGAATGCACGGCTCTCTTCCTACTCCCTCCTCTGTCTCGCAAACCCCTCCCGGCAGTTCCACCGCCTATGTTGAAGATCATAAAAAGCGTCACACAAATCTTCAAGAATCAGAAATAGTCCTATCTATCTAAACAAATAGTCCTCACCGTTTCAAGGTACCCTTTGCTCTGCAGATACGGCAGTGCCATCGCCAGCAAGAACGCCAAGTACGTGACCCAAAGCACTGCTGTAGCAGCTCGCGACGACAGCGTCTCGAGTCGGATCTGTGGCTCAAACACATGACGCTTTTTCTGATTCTCATCTGATTCGGTGGCACTAGTCTCTATCCCTAAAAGCGGCGCGGTCGGCAGGCGAGAGTGCATCTCATAAGAGTCGCGGAAGAGCTCCGAAGATGCGTATCCCGTGGACTGGAATAGCAGTGGTCGGTAGACGCGCTCCTCGTCCGCGTCTTCGCTCCTCAGAGACGTACCGGCAGCGCCTCGCTGCCGCTGTGAAGGTCGCATCGTGGATCCGATGCGAGGAAAAAGTGATTTAACGCGAGTTTTATTTTAGCCAATGAAAGAGCGGATGGATGATCTTACGAAAGGCAAATTTGGTGTAGTGATACATCAAGTTGAAGTTGCCTTCAACTTCAGAGGAAGGTCCCCCACTGATCACCTTGCGCCGGTGTTTCTGGCGCTCGGACTTGCTCGGAGCGTGCGAACGAGGCCTTTCGGTCGCTGGGAGCGCTCACGTCTTTGTGGAAACTCGTGGTGTATCGCACGTCCGGAGCGAAGGCGGTGGGCAGGACGGGGTCTGCCACGGTGAACGGCATTCCGTTTGCAACCTGGATTGTGGGCGGGAATGCAGCTGGTAACGCACTGTCAATCAGAGGTGCTGGGGTTGGAAGGGGGGGCGTTGCACTGACAGCGTTGCTGGCTTGATCGGACGAGTTTGCACTCTCACAAGCAGTAGAAGGTGCGGATACCGGTGTACTGCAGAGCTGCACGATCTCCCCAGCAAAGAGACGAGCTGCATCCTTCGGCCACTTCTCAAATTCGCGGATGTTTTCACGAGTCGACCGAACTTCCAGAGCGCCGGACCAAGTTGAAGAGGAAGACTCCGAGTCCAGGCTCATGGTCAATGATGCCACCACGTAGGAGCCCCACCTCGTCTGAGTGAGCATGGCAATCTACAAATTACGAGAGATGAGTACGGGGACTGGAAACACTTTAGAATGAGTCGGAGAACGTACGTGAAAGTGCATGGGCAGCTCGAGCTGCAACTCGGGAACCACTGCAACTTTAGCATGCATGTAGTGGAGCGCTTGTTGGCAAACACTTAGTTCGACTTCCTGTGAGGTCTGTGCGCTGATGGGCCACAGAACGCTCGCGTTGGAACTACATGTAGAACGCAGACATAAGCGACAAACGATAAGTGACTGAGGAACACTTGAGCAATTAAAAGAGTTACAGTCAAGTCGTACCTTTGCCAGCAATGTTGGAAGTACGCAGCAGTAGCAAACTGGGACTGTGGCAGGCGAAGGAGTGTGTCGAAGTGCACCACATAGGGGCTACTAAACGCCAAACGAATAGGAGTAGCGGATGTATCCTCTGCAGGATTGCCACCAATGTCTTCACCGTCTTGACTAGGTTCTTGGACCAGGACCGCTTGCACCAGAAAGCTGGGCTGAGTGAATTTGCACACGCGGAACTTTTTATCAGCTTTGATCACGCCAAACGGCGGCAAGCTGGTACTTCCTCCGCTAGTACCAACGCTCACGGTCTCACCGGCACGTAGCAAACGCAGTTTTAATTCCTTGGAGTTATCCACACATTGAACAACACCCCCACCTCCGAGCGGGCGAAGCTGAATTTCCAGATCGCTCAGGGACCATGTAGTGAGGTTGCAGCAGCTGACCTCGAGAGAGATCACTTCTTCTTTTCCTGCTAGTGGGTGGTAATGAGAAATCCGAATGGAGACGGGGTCAGCACTGCCCGTGACAGTGACCGGCTCCCGATATTGAGAGAGTTCCGGGTGAGTCGTATCACCATGCTCGTCAAAATGCTTTCGTGGTAGGAAAATGTCTTGTGGGTCAAAAATCTCTTTCGAATACGGGTCTTCAGGTGCAGGGTCCGTTGTCGAAGGAGTCGAAAGGAGAGCTACAACGTCCTCAATGCTGCAAATGTGGTCATGGTTAGTAAAACTTGTGGATAATTTGATTTGGTCTACGTACATTCGATACTGCTGAGATGTTGCTGCCGGTGAACTCCCAGAAGCCGATAACGCAGCGATCATTTTCTCGCACATTTGGATAAACTGAGGCTGCGTGTTGGGCTGGAATTGTGCCAGCAGTGTAATGCAGTCACCAAGCACCATCAATGTGTCGACAGTGTTAGCATCTCCCGCACATTTACGATTCGCAGGTGTGTCCTCGCCAGCGCCACCGCATCCCAGCAATCCATTGTCGAAAGTCGCTCCTTCCATTTCGTCGTCATCGTTCCAGATAGCAGTGAAAAGACGTCCAGTCTCATGCTGTAGTGCTCGAACCAGCACTTCGAAAGGTACATGCGCAGCGTAATTGCGGTGAAGACGCACGCCAATCCAAAGCATCTGAAGACGAGCACTTTGTGATGCGATTTGGTCCATTGTTGGGAATAGCTCGTGCTGGAAAAAGTCGAGCGACTCACGAAGGGCGAGCTCGGGACACGCAAGCATTCCCTGGAAGTGCGATGTCAGCAAGCCCGTGTAGTAAACGATGTTCTCACTGATCTCGCACGACCGTCGATAGGCCTTGGGTGAAGTCGTGGCCGACCCGCCTAGTTTCAGTAGTAAAAGCCCTCTGAAAACCCTCAAGGCAATCAGCTGGGACACTTGATGCTCAATTGCCCCACGCCAAGGTGGCAGGTCTGCTGTGTTTGAGAGAGATTGAAAAAGTGCTCGAAACACCTCTGAGCCATTTGTACGCGGTGACAATCTGGAGAATCCCTTGGGTTGTCTGAAGAAAGTCATCGTGCACAACCCCTGGAGCAGTTGAAAGTCTCGATTAGCTACTATATGTGCAGCGATCGTGTCCATCAGGGACTGCACAAGATCCCGGCGGTCTTTTTCCTGGTCCACGAGGTAGATAGCTTCAGTTGTACGTACGAAGAGTGATTGGCAGTTAACTCCAGACAACCACGCAAATGTTTTCACGAGCATCACAGATAGCTCAAGTTTAAGGTCAGCTCCATTGGTGTTGCTTGAGCTCTTATTCGCGAGATAGCACTGGGCAATTAGATGGTTGGTAAGTTGCGCACCCCATCGCATGCGGATTAGTGCTTGAAGAGGGTGCGCCAGCAGAATAAAGATGGCGCGGCACATACTGGATGCCTGCGCCAGCGATACCCTTCTCGATATCGTAGGAAATGCCCAGGACTCGAGCAAATCACTCACCAGTTCATCCACTCGAACAGGCTCAGTAGACGCGTGAGATTCATCATCGTCGTCATCGGCACCATCGGCATTGTTGTTATCAGCATCAATCTCAACGTAAGGCACGCTGACGCTAGGACATCTTGCACCGCTACGCTCCATCATTGTGTAAAGCAGCATAGCGATCCAGAGCATAGCATCCGGTTGTTGTTTCATGGGAAGAGCGCGCGCAACAGCAACCAACGCTCGAATTCGAGGGAATGCGTACTTGTACATCACAGAGGCAACGTCGTCTATAGGAGCTTGCGCTCGGGTAGATTCTCGAGTGCTTGGAAAAAACGCTGTCATCGTACTGCATCGTGCAAATAGATTTGTCAAGGCTGTAAACGCAGTGCCGGCAGCCCACGCCGCAGTCTGGGACTGTTCATCGAAAGAAAGGGTGTGGAAAATCAGTTTCCAACAGTCGATTACCATGGTCTCGACGTCTTGCTGGCAGCAAATTCGTGCTTCGTGCGACTCGAATGGAAAGACGAACAATCCATCACCAGTAACACTGATCGCGATATCTAGCGTTAGCTTCGATAGCATCTCGATCGAGCGACAGCGTACCTCAACGTCTTCGTGCGTCAGAATTGCTCGCAGCTTATTCATGGGCTCCCGTTCAGGAGAAAGCAAGAAACTCAGCACAAGAGGCACCGGAATGAGCCCAAGCACAGGAACTGCAGCGGGTAAAGCTGACGGATTCTCGGAGCTACCAAGCTCCGTGACGATTGTTTCCAAGACAAACTTCCAGATCTCGTTGGTCGAGCAACCCGGAGCAGTACCAGCAAGTTGAAATCCGAGAACTTTCATCACCGTACTGCCCTCCGGCTTGAGGCATTCCTAAACACAATACCGTAAGTGGTTAGGATGATAAATTCTAGTCACCGACCTGTCCTCATCAGCTAACCTCCAGTCCTTCGCGATATTCACGCAGCGTCAGTGCATTGGGTCTGACTGAAGCAAGGTGCACCAATTTCTGGGCTTGTGTCAACGCTTTCTTCGCGCTGGCAGCGGACTCCACGCCACCACCTAAGCTTTCTTGCAGCATTTCTTGCTGGCAATAGCACGGGGTGCCGGCGATCCTTTCCCAACGTCCTTTGGCGCGACCGTTTATCCAAAATGGCTACAGTTTCATTTTTCGTTGTTCACAGCACTTTTGATCTTCTATGAGACATTTCCGTGACACAAGACATTTCGTTTTTGGGGCAAACTCGTTTGACTTCACCTTCCATACTTGGCGGCGTGGTGAGGTGGATTAGCTGCGAGCGCGAGAGAGAATTCTCGAATGAGAATCGTCGAAAGATAAAACGCTATCTACCTGTCCCTAGTGCACCTTCCCGTAGATCGTCACTCCGACGCAAGACTTGCCTTCCGGAAACCTTGACATCCATCCTGAATATCTCCCACACCCGCTGAGTCGTCATAAAGTTGTCATGCTGTCTGTGGCAAGTACACTGAGAAAATCGATAGTTCAACCGATTCTTCAGTCCAAAACTTGCGGACCTCCCTCCCTATTCGGGGTCAGTAACACAATATACCTCACAACAATAAAAAAAAAAAAAACTCGCGAACCACGAATAGCGATCTATTGTCACTTGAAATGTGAAAGTGTTGCGGCTTGTACAACTTGCTGCCACTTACCCTATGATCGAGACAAGTTCAAGATGGCATTCGCGATGATGTTCTGTGTGTGGTTGGCTTTCATTTTAGTTGAATCCCCAACATTTCGAGTTGTGTTCCTTCGTATAGTATTTATAATACATTGTTGCTGGGGCGCATGATTAATGCCAAACAAAATCCTTGTTCAAATTATTAGGGGGCATCAAATTGAATCGATCGGCACTGATGAATTTCATGATCGTGACGCCTGGAATCCCATCGCTACCGTCAGGAATTGCGTGGTGCCAAAATTCGGTCGGGTCAATTGACGAAATTTATTGTGAGCTTGCATGAAATAAGTAAATAGATTATAAGGTTTATATGGAGGCTGAAGTAAAGCATTCCTCGCTCTTCGGAATTCGCAACCTAGAAATAGGTTATTACTACATTTCAGATATCAGCACAAGCGAGGTGCAAGCACAGCGAGATTGTTCTTGGCGACACAATCCAATGAGGGTAGTAAGTGTAGAGTACGCCAGACCAGAGCCGACATACGCGTTGGTCCCTATTAGCCCTCTGCCTACCATCGACCTATTCAAGTCCGTCGGGGCAGAACTTCTACCGAAACGAGTCGATGCATTCATTTTCTACTGTTTGGAAAGATTCATCAAGCCGCTACAGTTGGCATCCGTGCTTTCACTATGCTTAAACGTCGCGGTAATAGTGCTAAAGCAGTCAATTGGACAGTGTCTGTCGCTTGCGAGTACTGTTCTGGGTCTGCCGATAATAATCGGGAGCATTTGTACGCTCCGCTACGATATCGTCCGATTGGCACTGCACACGTTCGAGTTTTGGTCTTTTTTCATCATACTAACTGTGACAACTATGACGTACACCGCCTTCGTGGGTGATTTACGTATCCCGCGAGTTCTTCTTGACTAGATCGGGTGTCTTGCTGCGATTTGCCTGGATGGTCAGGTACACGATCTTCGGCACCATGTCATTGGCGTACTTGTCGCCATTGCACCAATATCCATGATGCTCATTTGGTCGATGCTGGGCCGAATTTACGGTGGTACCAGTTTTACTATCCTGCAGTGCAAGAATCAAACTGACATTTTTGAGCTGGACACCCTGGATATCATGAGCAATGGACTTGTCACGCTCATACTGCTCTTCGTAAAAATTGGCTACAGAAAGCGGATGGCATTGCAGATGGATACCAATGTGTCTCGAGTAGAGTGTGCCATCCTTCAAACAGGGTTGAAGTTGGAAATGGTTGAGGCAACAGCCTCTCGATCTCGACGCCTATCGAGCTCCGATACATTTTTGAGACGTACAAGGTCACACGTCAAAGCAAGCGCAGCACCAGCCTCCGAAGTCTTCATTCAGCAAATACAACAAGTTCAGATAAAGCAGAGATTTACCGCCAATAACGTGATTTTTCCGATTCAATCGGCCGCAAGTTTGCGGGTGCCAGCACTTGGTATTTTCTTCCTCTATCTCTTTGGAGTCGTAGGGTTAATACTAGCCTGTGTGATCCTCGTATTGGAATGGAGTCCATACTCTTCAAATACAGCAAGCTCGCTGCAATCATCGGTCTGGGTATGGGTATCGTTGCTCTGCACCGTTGCGTTCAATCTACCATACTGGGCTCTTTATCATCGCAAGCTGCTTCGAATCCTTATCTTCGACTTCAGCTTCGCTTTCTACAGTTTTCAGATTACGTCGGCTAATATTTGCATTGCAATGTTGTATCGCTGGGATACTTCGCATGCTGTTTTGATGCTTGTGTGGTGGATCTGGGCTCATTGGGCTTTGACTCTTGATGCATTGACGCCAATCATTCGAACTAAGTTGCGTCTGCGTATTCAGTATGCTGCACCTGTTGTCGCATTATTTCTCTGCCTCCACCTTACTATCACTTACAGCATCTTCTTCCTTAAAAGTGAAAATATGCCAGACGTTATCATTTGGAATGGCACAATTTGGCGCCATCAAGTGAAAGTCTGCGTACTCCCATACTACTGCAGCCGTGTCGCAACACTATCGCTATGGTGCTTTCGCCTAATATGGCGTCTTGTGAGGGCATCTGAAGATGGAGTGACGCTGATCCGAGCTGGCGTTAGCTATGAAAACTGTTTCATCAGCACTGGACCCAGTCACTCCCAATTATTTCACACTGCATCTTCGTCAAGCCTTGTTGTTGGAGCATCTCGTATCATGCCAGCAGTAGACGGCATATCGTCTACATGATTGACAGTATCACGAAGTATAAGTGAGTGCACAACGACGCACTACGGGCACCATTTGACCAGTCTTTTAATTGCTTATTTGATGCGCTAGTAGTTGCATTACACCGTTAGAGAATGTTGCGAACTGTTGGAAACAAGTGCGGAGTAGCAGCCCACACACACAACGAACACAGGTGCTGAGCGGCAAAAGCCACTCGGGGGGGGGGTTCTTCGTGTTTACTTCTTCTTGGTGTTTTCTCAACTGAGCTCACAGCTCCAACCTTTCCTACCTCCTCTTCGCATACACAACGTCCCCTTCTCATATCCGTGGTGACCACCTGTGGTAACCAATATACTCCGCAACATCATTGGGCTGCTCAAATTGCAAACGAGCCTCCTGACGATCGGTTCTGCTCGCCACGACAACGAACTCTACTGACGGACTCCCCTCTATCGTATCGAGATCGCCGACAGGTCCGTTACATGGAACGTCAGATGCTGCAAAGCATGAAACAGAACCAGGGATCCCGAGTATGGCATGGTATTTAAAATGATTGTTTATGAAACCTTCAAATAATTTATTTCAAGGCTGCTCTGTATAAATTTGATAATTTATTTGAAAACGGAATCAACTTCCATAACTGATACTAAAATCCATCTTTAAATTTTTGTGCTCACGCAGCCAACGGATTCAGCGCTGACCGTGGCCAACAGATCTACAGGTTTTCGTCTTGGTCTTTCTCGAACAGTCCGCCATTCTCCAATTTTGCCACTAAAGAGAACGCTATCACCTCTCTCCCCACACCGACACCCCTCTACCATGGTCCATGTGCCCACACAACTCAGCCTTCACGCCCGCCCAGGTCACGGTCTTCTACTTCCGCCCGTGCCGCGACGACAATGATGAGGTCGTCTTGGAGTACTTCCGTTGCCGTTGCGGCACGGTGCGGAAGCAAACCCGTCGCAATGGGTATTCGAACTTAATGCAACATGTCCGACGCGAGCACGCAGACGACGAGACAGTCATGCTAGCAGCCCCGACCGCAGAAACCGGCTCCATGTTGAGCTATGTGCGTAGCTCAGCTCTCAATGTCTACGGCTGGCTTGACTGGATCATCAAGAACAATCTTCCTCTGCACTTCTGCGAAAACCCAGCTGCCAGGCGGTAAGTTAGTGGTAGTGCTATACAAATTCTCTGTGCTTTTCAGTCCGACTAATACTTTGTGCTCCCTTTATTTATTTTTTTTAGCTATTCCAATCTGTAGTTGATTTGTGTCGAGACACTCCTTCGCGCGATGAACGGTCTCACTAGGGTTGTGGAACGCACCATCGCCATGGAGATGCCCGACCGCTTCGGTCTCATTTTCGACGGCTGGAGCCACGCATCGGAGCATTTCGTTGCTGCATTCGCGCGCTACGAGGTCAACGGTGTCACCAAGACTCCGCTCCTTTGTATG
>KV723427.1:0-20387 GCA_000500205.2 Phytophthora lateralis | reverse complement strand
CACAAGTTTGGGGTTAGAAGTAAATTCTGCTTCATATGATATGGTATGTGTGATACATTCATGATGTGAGAGATTGGGCCATACATTCTGACCGAGACTACGGTGCTTGGAGACTGTTGGACTTATTTGAGCTCTGCTTCTTTAGCGAAAATGATGTTGGTCACTTGAGATAAGTAAACATGTAAATTTAGCTTAGCCGCACATTTACGTTAGGATAATATTATCCAATCACAATCGATCTTCACAAACTAGTGAAAATGGGCATTTTGCCCCTCTTCATGCTTAAGCCCAAAGAAATTGAAATTTATATCGTAACATCTGTAGAGTACCTCTGTTCGCGAAAGGGTTAATTGGAAGTTGATATTAGAGTGGACCACACACTGTTTCTCATTGGCTGTTACCGCAGCAAGTTACCGGCCAACCAAACGTCAACTAGCTCGCATCATGGCCCCGACTGCAGGTATGTCTTGCTGCGTGTGTACCGTACCTGCCCACCTCCACTGCGATTACGTCTAACATGCCTACGTTTACCTCTCGACCGCAGGCACTCGCCTCCGCTTCAAAAACTCGCAGCCCAAGAAAACGCAGCAGACCAAGAAGGTCCCGTCGCTCAAGAACCGCATCCGAGGCCTCGAGCGGTTCCTCAGTCGCGGGGTGCGTTGGCTGCAATTGCGAGTGTTATGCGTTGCATCATTTGTATTGTTTCTAATATTGGGTTATTCGTGATGGTGGTGCAGGGACTGACTGATGCTGTGCGAAGAGCCAAGAAAGCGGAGCTCCAGCAGCTCAAGGAAGAGGTTAGTCCACTTTCTATCATAATATTTGTAGTTCTGTATATAAAACTAAAGTTGTGGTTTATTGGTGGTTGGGTAACAGCACGAGCAGAAGGGGAAGGTCGCAGAGGAGAAGAAGAATGCCGAAAAGTACAAGAGGGTGAGTGGACGCAGGCATAGCAACACGCAGGGCGTCTTGATGAGGCGATGGCTGACTTTGAGTTGGTGTTGATTATGTTGTAGCCGCGCTTTTTCGAGCGTGTGAAGGTGATGCGGAAACTGCGTCAAGCTAAAAACCGCCTTGAGCAGGTAAGGAAGTTTGTTGATCACGGTGGCAAAAATATATGGCGGGTTGCTGCGTATCACGCTAATATTTTTTTTGGTCGTAGGCAACGGATAAGGCCGAGCGTGGTGAGCACGAAAAGAAATTCCAGACATACCGCGAGGAGATGATGTACATCTACTACTACCCGACGAGCGAGCCTTACATTTCACTGTTCCCGTCGGCACCTCACTCGGAGGAGAACCAGAAGCGCCAGAAGGAGATTCGCGCTGAGGCGATCGCTCGTTTCGAGGAGGAGCAGCCAACACAAGAATTCCACCACTTTTGCTTCAAGACGAAGGATTCTGCCACTGCAGGTGAAGCTAGACCGACTGTGGAGCTTCTGCTTAAGAAGCCCAGTAAGGAAATGGTGAAGAAGCAGAAGAAGGCCCGCAGCAAACGTGACAAGTCAGGTGAAAAGCCGAAGCACACTCCAGCTCTTGTTGACCAAGATGACGATGATGAGATGCCGGATGCATCCAAGTCGGAGAATGAAAAGGAAGAGGAACAGGAGGAGGAACAGGAAGAGGACGACTTCTTCTTGTAAGTGTCGGTACAGAACAGGTCACCGACTTATAGTTGCAACGAGTCGGTCCACGTCTGTGCAGATAACCGTACGTTCAAGGTTTTCGTTCTTGCAATTTATTACTTCAAAGTACTAATAGTCTTTACGCTGACGAGCTCATAAGGAGGAGGAGGAGGAAGACAACTTGGACACGAGAAGTCTGTAGAAAAATATGAGGAAGCATCTGGCGATCTCGAAATTCAGCTAGATCAGGATAGACGGAGCGCCCGCAGTGCTTGCGGTTTGCTGCTCTGTGTCAGTGATCATGTCTGCTTCAGCTTGCGATGCAGCGGCCAATGCGTTCATGTTGGTGAAGCTGAAAGACCTGAACGCATCTGAGAGGTTGGAATCTTCGGGACTACCGTACATTCCACTTGGGAACCGATAGTGACTATTGTTGTCTTCCATGGGCAGTCCGTCGCCCATGCATTCATCATGAGTAGCATCCGCTGTATCAAGTGCATTTAGCGCTCCTGCGGTCCCCCACGACATGTCGACATCCGCTGTACTTGCAGAAGTACAGCTTGCGTTGTTGTTACCACTTTCACTGCCATCTTCCCTTTTCGGGTCAGACGAACTCAGTGGCTGATCGTCACTTTCAGGCCCGGAGTCGATATTGTTCTGGCTGCTACTGGCGGAACGGGAATCGACATCAAATTCGTCGTCGTCGATGAATATATCCGTGAGATTACGGTTGTTGAAATAGCTGGTGTCGTTCGGCCCTTCCAGTGTCGGCACGAACGGAGGTACAGATTCCAAGATCGTATCCCAATTGATACCATCGAAAAATGGGTGCAACTTGATCCCCTCCCAGCCCATGCGGGCTGCCGGGTTCGGGTCAAGTAGCTTGTCTATCAGGTCCACCGCCTCGAGCGACAAGCACTTCTCGCCATCGGGCCACAGAATTTGCCGCTCGAGAATATTCCCGAAGATCGCTTCCACGGTGTCATCGTTGAACGGAGGAAAACCAACCAGCATTTCATAGAGAATAATTCCAAGTGCCCAGTAATCCACGGGCGGGCCGTGAGGGATCCGACGAATGATTTCAGGCGCCAGGTAGTCCGGAGTACCACACCGTCCATACGTCTGATATGCAGACTTATTTTTCAAACTCCTTTTCGCTGATGAGGCATGGCGTGGACGGCTATCAGACGGCGCGACTCCCAGCGGAGTGCCAGGCAATATATCCGAATCCTGGGCCATGGACTCGTCGTCAGGCTCCGAATCCGAGTCACCAATTGCCACGGCTTCCTCGGACAAACCGAAGTCGGTCAACTAAAATGTGGAAAGAGAATTCCGGTAGCAATTAGAAGCGAGACGATAGAGATGAGAAACTGTATACAAGAAGCTGCTAACAGCACCTTAATGTGTCCGGTTGAAGAGAGCAAAATGTTGTCGGGCTTCAGGTCTCTGCATCATAATATGCCAAAAACCAGGCAAGTGGATAGACAGACACATGAGTGATCGATCTAGCGTGCAATAGCTGCGAATTGAACGATGGCATTGTCCGAACCTGTGGACGCAGCCTTTAGTGTGCAGGTGATTGAGCGCGATTGCGATCTCCGCAATGTAAACGCATGCCACCTGACCAGTGAAATCATAGTTCATTAGCACCATTGATCGTACTTTTTGCAACATGCACACAAGCTCACCTGCTCTTCCAACTGCACAATGCACTCCAGCAAGGACATGAAATCTCCTCCCGGAAGATATTCCATCACGAGAAAAAGGTTGCGCCTAGCGGTGTCAACGAAAATAATATCAGGTATGAGCTACTCGGGTACTATGAGCTTAGAGCTGCATGTACTGCTTACTTGGTTTGAAACGTCCAGAATAATTTCACGACGAATGGACTCACGACGCTGGCGAGTATGTTCCTCTCTGTTTCGATCTGCTGAATCTGTTGGTGACACACAAAGCGAGTAACAGAGCAAAATGCTCAGCAGGCAGTCCCGTGAGAGCAAGCATCCTAGGTCGTAGGCAATGCGCTGTACCTGCTTTTTGCGCAGCAAGTGCTCTTTCGCGAGCACCTTGATCGCATACTGATCACCAGTTGTCTTCTTCCGGGCGAGATAGACTTTACCGAAAGCACCTTTCGAAATAGGCTTTACAATCTGGAAATCACGGATCGAGACACGATAGGAAGCTGGCTTTAGACTCGCCCGGCGTGGTGCTCGAAAGCCATCGCTGATTTCGATATTCTCCAGGGACTTGGTGCGCTTTAGCGGCGTTCGTACTACCTCGACGGGGGCTTGCTGGAAAATTACTTTCTGAGACGCGCGCATTTTGCTCATCTTGGCGTGGATCAAGTTGCGCAGCTTGGTGCAGTACTTGATCCCGCGTTCGACAGCAAAGTTGGGCGTCTCGATCTCCTGTTGTCGTATTCTATCAATAATTTTCACTAGTCGTGCACACAACGCAAACGCGTCCACACTGTTCACATCACAAGTCGAGGCCTGGATCGCCACCACACGCAGTGCGTGGTAGATGTGCATCTCCTCCTGGTCGAACATGGGCCGCATGGCCTGCGCACTCAGCGTGGCGTTGATCGAGGCCGTGAGCTTCACCAACGAGTTGTTAATCACGTCCGCTTCCAGCTCCACCCTCTTGGACAGTACGCAAAAATTGGTGTGTTCGTCCAAGCTATTGGCGTCCACCTTCGTCTCGCAGAGCTTACACACGACCACGGACTTGTTGGCGCGGTGGAACGTGACCGTCATGGGTCGTTTACTGAACTGCAGGTTGTCCAGCACGTCTTCGGGGGACGTGGCGCCCATGTCCCGTCCATTGATGGCGTCTACCATGAGTCCCCTCGTGATGGTCACCCCCGGGGGGATGTGCATGACCACCGTCGTCCACGTCTCGAGGTGGACGCTCTTGATCACGACCTTATTCTTCTGGGCGTCAAACACGAACTCGAGCCCCAAAAAGCCGTCTCCGAACGTCACGTCGAAGGTCTCGGCCCTCGGGACGTCCTCAAACAGGTCTCCGCCGTCCTCGAGCATGATCGCGCCCTGGTCGTCGTCCTGGTTGCAGTCGCTGGACGCGAAGCGGCGCCACTTGACCTGGTTCTTCTCCCAGCGGTTCAGCACGTCCTCCAGCACGTCCGGAGAGGCGTCCAGCAGCCCACTGCGACTCATGGAGGCCCCGCCGACGCTGAAGGGCGGCACGTTGAGCGTGTACTGGCGCTGCAGCCGCTGGGGCTGGATCTCGAGACGTAGCTCCTCGTGGATCCGCTCCATGTCGCTGCTGCTGGTACTGCTGGCGCTCGGGCGGCGTCCGGTGCTGTCCGTGGGGAGCTGCAGCTCGGCCACGCGGGCCAGGGCGAGCTGCTGCAGCCGCTCAGCCATGAGGAAGGAAAGTGAGGCGGTGCGACGGTTCGGCGAAACGTATGAATGAGGCGCCTTTTCTTACGATGAGTTTTTGTTTGCACTTGGAGGATATCGTTTCTTAGGATAGATTTCGTAGAAAGTATTTGGTGGATGGACGAACGAATGTTTTTGAGCGCGTGCCTTTCCTCTTGAGGGTTTCCACGCGTTTCGGTTGGTTTGGGCCTTGCTGCCTGGGGGTGTCCCTCAGCTACATTGGAGCTGGAGGTTGCATATTGTGTGGCTTGCATTTGAGGCGTCCGGCGTTTTTCCTTTCGAGATTTGAGTCTGCGCTAACGGTACGGAAAATGTTTTTGGAGCATGAACACGCCCGTCTAGAGGATCCGTGCACGATCCTAAAAACACTTTTTCAATGCCACTACTCTGAATAAGTGGGGCTCGTTCGCAAATTGTGAACCCTGTTCGTCGCGTATTGCGCCTGAGTCGAAGTCACCTGCACATGACGACCTGCTACCAACACTGGACGATTCCCGAGTTGCGGCATGTTCGAGGCTACTACATCACGCCATCAGTAACACCACGAGCCGGTTGGTGACGTTGCGGCGAGAGACCAGTCTGGCGTTTCACCGGGCTGGCCCTCAAATTGTAAATCCCCCGCACACTGAGATTTTCAATGGCCTCGCTGTGGTTGATTGTACTGAGAAAGATCGGTCGTGGCATTTGTTTACATCGCAGACATTCGTGCGCCTTCTTCGGCAATGTACATTTATGTTAAATAGGGACAGGCCGTCACTGAGGACTACAGCAATGATGAGTCAGCGGAAATTATCGGGAAACGCGGGTTCCTGACGAACGATTCACGAGCGCAGAACCCACTCCACGGCGTCAGGGAAGCCCGTCGCGACGTAAGATGGTGGGGGGGGGTCTACGAACAAGTTGTTCAGAATAACAAGTTAGCAACTGAAGAGACTGTAGGTAAATTTTGCAGGCGCTGGCCGATCTTTCCCTCGCCGCCGCCCCTGTACTTGCCCGTCTGCACAAGCACGCCGTGTATGCCCAGCACCATGGCGCCGTGCGCGTCTTGTTGAACGTCATTGCCGATCATGACTGCCTCCACGGGAAAAACGTTCCTGGAATACCCAGCAGCATTAGCGAATGCGGTGCCACCCAGCAATGAGGCGTTGATGCTTGGCCGTAAAACGTTGGGGCGGGCTTTCTGAGAGCAATAAAAGCAGTTTGACAAGAACGTTAGGTAAAGAACATCGAGGATGAACCGCCGCTTTCCGTTGGGTGTACCCGATGACGGTGGCCGGACGCCAGCAGAGAACTCTAACGCTTTCACAAACGCACCCGGCCCGATGTTGAGGCCCGCAAGGTTCGGCCATCATGGAGTGCAATCAGCGATCCTCCATCGAGCAGCACGCGGAATGCTTCGTTTAGCTATATCCTACCTCCCAGTTAGCAATATCCGGGAAGACACGCCGCTAATAGAACATTTCATCGCACCTTGTAGTGAAGTGCTCCGGTGCAAGCCCAACCACCACCGCGTTCGGGTTGGTGCAGTCAAGCCCATCGAACTCCTCCTCAAGCTACGGGCGATGCCGCCTGAGATCACAACGTGCTGAGCATTGATGCGATGCTCTTGAGCCCAATACGGTGGAGATGCTGGATCAACTCCCGTCGAGACTTGGTTGTCGTGTTGGTCACTGCCACCAACGGGACAATAGACGCACGAGAACACGGCAGCAGTGACCTCCAAGTTGGAAGATTTTGTCACGCAATGTCCTGATGGTTCATCAACAGTCTCGTCAGCGCCGCAGCGCAGCCCGGCAGCACGACGTCCTCCACGTGCAGCGTCCCTGCTCGGTATTGAAGGTAGTGGTATCAGTCGGAGGTTGAGGCAAGGCCAGGTAAGACACTCGCACCGCTGAGGTCGATGAGAACACCTCGGATGCTCGGCATTTGGGGGGGGGGATCTGAAAATGCAAAGTGCGTGGTTTTGTAGGTTGGCTTCTAGGTTGAAGTCGACCTCCTTGGCGTCGAATTGGTGTGGTGGTCGTATATGTCCTGTCATGGTGTGTACTTGCGAGCATTGTCTTGCCCAGCGGCAAAGCGCACACTATTGGTGCTGCCGCGCGCCTGCAAGCAAGAGACCACTCCAAGTTGAAACCACTGAACGCCATCCGCGCGGAGGCTGATTCCTGCAGTGTCGGTTCAAGATCGCTGATTTACCTTGCACGCCCATTGTCAACAGCAACGCCTCAACTGCTGTATTCCTCCAAACCTTAGTGCTGCGCTTCAGGCGATGCTCGTGATCCCACTGCCAGCCACATCTTGGGTCCTGGTGTCGGTGCATCCATCCTTACCCCACCGCTGTGCTCTAGCGCAGTCAATTAACACCAGCACTGAGCGGCGTCTTAATAATGCAACCAGCGTTGTGCAATGCGGTGGTGCCGGCTGACTACAACCACCTGTTCCGCCCCATTGGCTGTCTCACCTAATGACGCGCAGAGACACGAGTCGTCACTCTCAAGTTTGGCCAAATCGCTTCTGCTTTGCTGCCGTCAAGTGCATGGTCATTTCGCGACGTGAGTAAAAACTGGTACGTGCGCTGTCGTCCGGACTACTCCGCCGTGAACGCTGGTGGCGCCGTACACCGTCCGTTATGGCCACCAGCAAAGCAAAACTCCCAGCTGTGAGGCTGCATTTCTGTGCAAATAGGAGGATTGTTGACTCCGTTGCCATTTTCAGACTTGAGCCTCAACGGAAGCGATGCCCGCCTCCAAGAAACGCATTCAGAACCGCGGTACACTCAATGTGGGCACGCAGCAGGTGCCGGCGGCGCTACAGGACTGGGTGCATATCTGGCACGGCGTCAAGGTGAACAACGGGTCACACGACACGTCCATCTTCCACGTGGGCTCCCGCATCGAGGAGATGCCGTTCTGGAAACAATTCATCCGCCTGCCGTCCAACTCGCTCTTCTCCAGGGTCTTCACGAGCGCCAACCCCAGAAAGCCGTACAAGGACTTCCTCTACGTGCTGCTGAACATGCGCTGGCCAATGCTGTTCACGGTACTGCTGATGATTTTTCTGGCCAACATTTTCTTCTTTGCGGCTGTCACGTGCTTTATCTGTGAAGAACCGACCAACTTCTTTGAGGCGTTTGACTTAAGCTACCAGACTTTTACGACAATTGGCTTCGGTGTTGTGTACCCCACGCGAACATGCGGGAATGTGAGCATGTCGGTGGAGTCGTTTGCGTCCATGATGATCGTGTCGGCCAGCACGGGTCTCGTGTTTGCCAAGTTTGCCAAGCCGCAGGCCAAAGTGGCGTTTAGTAAAGTTTGTGTTGTGCAGCCGTACGGCAAAAAGTATCTGGCACTTGTGGTGCGGGTTGCAAATGCCACGCAGTCACGTGATGTGACGCACGACGTCATCATGGAGGCTGTATTCAAGGTGAACTTGCTGCGTGTTGAGCACAAGACTAAGCACATTCGAGCCCACGATGACGAAGTCTCGGAGAAGCGAAGGCTTTCTCGTGCTGCTAATTACGTTATAAACGTCGCTGAAGATGCAGTGGATAACCCCGCGTGCTCGCCTACAAAAGTGCTTACATCGTACAACCTCAAGCTGCTGCAGAACAATTTCATCACCTTCCGCATGGGCGTAGCCGTCGTGCACGTGATTGACGAGAACAGTCCGTTGTATGGAATGTCAAAGAACGATATTGCTCAGTCGGATATGCTCGTAGAGGTTGCTATGTCAGGCGTCGATTCCACCCTGCAAGACACAGTTTCCGAGCGATACATCTATACGGCAGCAAATTTGATGTGGGGATATCGCTTTGCTGAGTTGCTGGAGTTCAACGAGCGGAATGCAGAGGTCATCATGAACTTCGCAAAACTCAGTACAGTGGAATCTGCTCCAATCGACGATGCCCGCTATCTCAAGCCAATTTTCTCTAGTGGAAAACCTCGTGGGAGTAATGAGAGTTCAGATAGCGGGTACTCGCACATCGTAGCTGACCGCCGTTCGCATCATAAGTCAAGGGTGTCTCGCCACCAGGAAGAAAACCACCCATATCATGACGAGGCAATTCATGAAGTCCCGGCAGAGTATTCAGAGCCTTTCATGGTAAGCTCAAGGTCAGGATCTTGGGACGCTCAGTCCTCGACAGACCACGCGATGCCCGCACAGCCACACCCTCCAGTGCAATTCCCGAAAAAAAATGGTCCAAAAAAGTTTGCGATGGGTCTAGAGCCTCTGTTCGAACCATTGCTGCAGCAACCGTTTGGAACACAGCGGATACCAAAAGCCCCTTCTGCTGAAGCTCGAGCCGCTCAAAGGGGAGGACTGCGTGTCTTAAGGGCAAACGAGCAGATAGGCCTGGAGGATGGTCGGGGCGGACAGGCTTTGGCTGCAAATGAAGGCATGAATGCTCGAGGCCGCGACAATAGCGGTGATGGACGTAGCAGCGGTGGTGGTCGGAGCTCATTCGAAGGACCGAACCATGCTCGGGCGAAGGACCTGCTTCAAAGAGAGATGGCAGGGTCAGCGTTGATCGAGGACGACACGAGTACAATTTCTCAGGAGGAAGGGCACAAGGACGATGTTGACGGTGCCGACAGCGTTGACACTGATGCCAGTGATGGAGAAGACTGTGTGGAGGACGACTATGACCAAGATGACACCCCTCGGCAACGGTTGCGTGTTCAAACAACTATGTCTGCAGTGTCGATTGAGGTTGAGGACACGCCTCGCTTCTTGCGCATTCTTCCTGTCCACATCCCGAAGTCTTTCAGTTTCATGCGGCTCTACCAGAGTGCTCTCCATGTGGGCTGGCCGAAAATCATTGCTGTGTTCGTACTATCGTTTCTAGTACTGAACTTCGGGTTTGGTCTGCTGTACTGGTTTGACGTGAGCCACATCTCAGCGTACACCGATGTGGTAGTGTCCGACTACGAGTTGGCCTTCTACATGAGTGTTCATACGCTTGCTACGATCGGTTACGGCTCGATGGCCCCGATGCCTGATGCCGTTTACATGAATGTAGTCGTGTTCATTGAATCGATGGTGGGTATTATCGCGGTGACTATCATCACAGGCATCGCCTGGTCCAAGTTTGCGCGGCCTCGAGCGCATATCCACTTTTCGTCCAAGATGACCATCTCGACCATTTATGGTCACCGTTGCCTCGTTTTCAGAGCTGCTAACACAAGACACTCCGGCGAGGTGCACGAGAACTTTTTCCGCATCGGCGTGATCCTCACAAACCGGCGCACAGGGTTGCGCCAAATGTACGACGTGCCGCTGGTTACTGCAGAGTGGCCGTCTATCAAGCTGCCAGCGACACTTATCCACGTCATCAACGAAAATTCGCCGTTCTACAAGTTTCACTCGATGGAGGACTTATCACAGTCGCGCGTCGCAGTCATCGCTTTGCTCACAGGCCTCGATACGACTTTCTCGGAGAATGTGTACGCTCGTAAGATGTACTTCTGGGACGACTTTGCGTACGACATGCGCTTCGCTGACTTCGCCGTTATTGAGCGTGACCGCGTGATCGTGGACTACGAGCGCTTTGATCGACTGCTTCCAGAAGACCGAGACGAGCAAGTTATGACCACGCCTGTGCTCTCTGTGCGGTTTTCGGTCACTGACTTGGTTTAGTGTAAATGGTATAGCAAGCTAGTAGCAATAATGTGACCATACGAATCGAACGCATACTTGCGTTGTGCATTTGTTGTGGCTATGAACTGGAAGCAAAACAAGAGTTGGTGATGACCACGTAGCACTTTATTGCAAGTTATT
Organism: Phytophthora lateralis; assembly: GCA_000500205.2. Classification (NCBI taxonomy): domain Eukaryota; phylum Oomycota; class Peronosporomycetes; order Peronosporales; family Peronosporaceae; genus Phytophthora; species Phytophthora lateralis. The sequence continues at coordinate 9,584 of KV723427.1, read as the reverse complement.
AGACTGGAGGCAACCAGCCCTGTATCCTTGTTAGTTCACGCAGTCAGCAAACGCTGGAGCCTTCTCCTCTACTTGATACTGTACCCAGCTAGCCACCACTACGAAGTGAATACGTCACGCACGGAACGTTTACCAGCGACGACCGCCGCCACCACCGTATCCGCCACGGCCACGGCCGCCACCACCACCGCCGCGACCCACAAGGTCACGCAATTCACGGGGCACCTCCTGTTCAGCCTCCTCCATGATCTTCACCAAAGGCCCAGCCAGTCGACCGTTGTTACCGGGCGTGAAGAACGAGATCGACGTACCCTTGTTACCGGCACGAGCCGTACGACCGATACGGTGAATATAGTCCTCGATATTCTTGGGCATGTCGAAATTGACCACGAAGCGGATGTCCTTGATATCCAGACCGCGAGACGCCACATCAGTAGCGACCAGGATCTGAGTCTTGCCGTCCTTGAACTCGCGCAGCACGTAGTCGCGCTCCTCCTGCGATTTATTACCGTGGATGGCCTTGCACATGTAGCGAGTGTCACGCAAGTTGCGGCTCAGCTCATCGGCTCCACGCTTCGTCTCACAGAAAATAATGATACGACCCCCCTCGTAAATGTCACGCAGATGGTCCTGTAGCGCGGTGTACTTCTGGTGGTCGTCCATGACCTCAACGATCTGCTTGATCTTCTTGTTAGCGGTCAGTTCGAGAGAGCCCACCGTCACTTGAATGAAGTCCGTCAGGAAGTCGTTTGCAAGCGACACAATCTCCTTAGGCCACGTAGCCGACCACATCAACGTCTGACGGTCGGGACGGATCTGGCTCACGATCTTGCGCAGCTGCGGCTCGAATCCCATATCAAGCATGCGATCAGCCTCATCAAGAACCAGGTAGGTTACACGGCGCAAGTTCGTCTTGCCCATACTCAGCATATCAATCATTCGACCAGGCGTACAAATGCAGATCTCCACGCCGCGACGCAGGTCCGCGATCTGGCCACCCTTGGGGACACCGCCGTACACGCACGTGTTCTTGATCTTGGAGCTAGCGCCAAACTTGTTACATTCCGCCTGGATCTGCACAGCTAGCTCGCGCGTCGGGGCGATGATCAGCACAATCGGACCGTCACCAGGTTGCAGGTACGGCTACAGAACAAATAAAAATGTAACACAAAAAGTTAGGAACCACTGAGATGCAAACGAGCAAATGAAGTTGCACGAGAAAGCAAACACAAGCGAGCGCCGAGGGATTGAGGTGTTCGCGTGCTGCTTCGTTCTTCTGGCCACCGCCGACAACGCACCAATGCTTGTTTCGCACCGATTAATCGCCGAGAAAACGCCGGTGGTCGTCGAGAAAGCAGCCAAGATTTGTTATCTGTACGTGTATCGGTCGTGCCGGGCCAAACAGCCGAAGCCGTCGCTGAAACTCACTCCGTTAAATGTTCGACCGGCACTCCAACACAGCAAATCACGCTTCGAATCAACTGATGTGACGAAAAACACGCGAATGCCGCTTACTCGAGGATCGCACAATAGCTCTCCAAGAAACGAACATCCGTGTGGATCGACCACGCTCCGAAGACCGTATCCAAACCCCAACGCCTCACGCGTGTGACTCGCTCATCGCATCATATGCGTGAACGATCGTCGTGTGCTTGACACAACGTTGCTAACCCCTCCATCAGCGCACCAGCGCCACGGAAGATGCGTTCAACAACCAAAAGCCTCTACAAAGCGTCTGCTTCAAACTACGAACCTGTGCGTTAATGTGCACGATCGCGGGCAGCAAGAAAGCCAACGTCTTGCCAGATCCCGTCGCCGAAATGCCCACCATATCGCGTCCTGAAAGCGCCATCGGCCATCCCTGGCACTGAATAGCCGTGGGCTTGTCAAAGCCCAGACGCACCACCTCCTCCAGCACGTACTCGGGGAACGAGGCCTCTTCGAACGACAGGACGCACTTGGGCACGCCCTTGCCAGACACGATAATCTGGTTCTCACGCTTCCACTGGTCGTACTGATCCCCCGAACGCTTTGTCACGTCCGGGTGCTCGTAGTAAAAATTCTTCTCGAACACCGGCAGCTTCGACATGTCCCACTGGATGTGTGTGTCCAAGTTGGAGCCGAGGTCACCGCCGCCACCACTGAAACCGCCACCTCCCCCACGGCCGCCTCCGTATCCACCACCGCCTCCGTAGCCGCCACCACCTCCGTAGCCGCCGCCACCACCTCCGCCACGGGAGTAGCCGCCGCCACCACCGCCGCCGTAGCCGCCACTACTGCCTCCGCCGTAGTCACGACGCGAGGAAGAGTCGCCGTATCGGTCACTGCCGCCGCCGTACATGATCAAGAGTGATGGTCTGTCGCTTTACTCTATCCGCACTTGAGAGCCACTGGTCGTTTCGATGAATGGGCTGAGTGCGCACTGGGGCGACAGGGGCAGAGAGCGATCGCTTTGAGCAGGGGAATGGTTAGCAGGCGGCTTTTGGTTGGCTGCCGGGCGGGCGGCTTTTCCCGCAATCAGGTGTCGCGGCTCGCGCCATTCGTGGAAAATTCGCATAGTCGATCGTGATTGGACGAAACAAAACGTTTTTTTAAAAACGATCTTTTGATGGCTCAAGACGGCGTTAGCGCAGAAGACGATCGGGTGGGGTCCCTGCCTCGGTTACTGGGGGGGGGATTCGCGCCCGACAGTGCGTTCTAAGCTGTCTACGCTAGGATGGTGCGCTCGTAGGAGGCGAACTGCTGGTTGGCCTCCGAGATGCTCACCTCGAGTTTCCGAACTCCACGCTCCTGCAGATACAGCAATTCAACACAATAAAGGATCAGTAGGCAAGTTTTGGTAGGCAACCGATAGTGGCATAAACATACCAGAAGCGCAACCAGCGTGAATGCGTCCACGAGCTGATTGCTCTGCTCCGGGCAGCAGAGAGAGATAATTGTCAGATATAGACTTCGGATTTCAAACAGCAATCGCACGTACGATGTAAATGGCAAGCTCCTCCGCCGAAGAGTGTACAATCGGCAGCAGCGAACAGTCCGCTTTCGGGAAGCTGGACACAGGGGAACACATGGACAACACTGCGTGTTAGATCCGCTGGCTCCTGGGCAGACGCCAAATTATCGACCACCAACCTAAACTTGGCACTATCTTCCGTCAGAATGTGTACGTTCGTGCCGTCGAACGAAATCTGCGTGAAACCACATTCAAGTCAGCAACCGGCGCACATCCACTATCCCATCAAAAACATTCCCTCACGTTCAGCGCGTCACTATTCATGGGCACGAGGAACGATTCGTTCAGGTCCTTGCAGATCACCCGCGAGATCTTCTTGATCTCACCGAAGTCCAGGACATAGCCATCGCGGCCAACCTGTCCAGTAATCGTGACAGCCAAACGGTAGTTGTGTCCGTGAAGCTTTTCACGAAATCCCTTAAATACGCACAGTAGCCAAAAATCAGACACTTCCTGTCCGCAACTGTACCAATCATTTTGAGCCGTACCTTGTAAGCGATGAAGTGCGCTGCATTGAACTTCATGTAGTCCTTCGACACGTGCACCTTGAACACCTCGTTGTAGCCGTTGCGCATCGGGTTGGGCGTAGACAAGTGAGTCGGTATAGCAGCTGTCACAGCTGCACCCGTCTTCTGCAACGTTCGGGCGGGCGTCGAGGCGTCGCTGCTCGACGCTGGAGGCGAGGTCACGCTGCTTCGGAGCGGCTGAATCTGCGCCTTGATTTCCTCCGGAGTCTTGACGCAGCTACGAAGATGGGACGCCCAGCGGTCAACGTTGCGAGATGAGATTTCCTTGTCGCAGTAGCAGCACTTGACGATGCCCTCGGAAGTGCCACGACCCACGTACATTTTGGCGATGGCCTTCTGCTCCGCGGTGAGTTCCTTGCCCATGTCTGTCGAGTTGCGCTTGCGTCTCTTGGTTGTCCCGGTCCCGGGTAGCTCCTCAATCGACGGGGTAGCGAGGCTCTGCTCTGCGATCCGCTTCAGCTCCTCGTCCTCAACTGACATCGGGCAGGGAAGCACTGGACGCTCGCTTTGAAAATCAATGAGGCTTTTGATTGGTGGAGAAATCTCACATGGTAGATGTTTCATGTATTATTATTGTGCTTTGCAGATTTTTTGTCGCTCCATTTAATGCCTTACCGATAAAATTGAAAAGTTCATTTGGTGTATCCAACTACCTGTACGAGGATAATTTTACTTTTTACGATCGTAAAAAGTGACTTTTACAAATTTCTAGTCACTCCTAAAATATCGATCTTAGTTTTTACCATTGTCGCATTGAATCGGTGTGTCTTACTGGATCCGACTCGACCAGCAAATAAATTGAGGCCATAAACATGCGAAAGGAGCTAAAACGTGCCTTATATTGCTTTTTCTTACTGCTAAAACGATCACTTCGGTGGCAGCGAGTCCCTTGAAGGACCGGATTCCAGAACTTGGTACCAAATGTCTGCGAACGTTGGGTAACGAAGCGCAGTCGTTGAAAAGTGGAATCACATCGGAATTTGGTATTGATAGCTTGTCAAGCCACTGGAGCGTCTCGTTGACTTCAGCCATCGCTTCTCTCTCGTCGATCACCAAGACCATAGTATTCAATTGCTCTACTGTAGCATATCCGAACTCGTCCCAGCGGGCTAGATACACCGCGTTGCCTTCTTCCCCAGCAACATTCATGTCAATGTCTGTAATTGCTACTGTGCATGTTTCTCTGGGTAGTATATCAGTTTGCTGAGGAAGTGTCTGCCCAACGTTTTTTCTCTGTATCGTGTGCTTAGTTCGTATCTCCACTTGATCCATAGGAAGCAGTTCGACCTACAAAACACCATTCAATGTCAGTCCACGAGACCGAGAAAAAACATACCTCACCACGCACATACCATGTTAGCAGTGAAATCAACGCAGTATTTCTGCGACAGAAGCAATTGAACCTCTGCTAGTGTTGGCAGAGCCTTCGACTTGTCTCGTGCGAGCAGCTTAGCGCGGCGGTGGACTCGCTGCAAACTCTGCGCTTTCTTGGCTTTGTTTTCTTTACGTCGTATCGCCTGGGCCCTCTTCGCAGCTATTGAGAATTTCAACTTCGTCGGCTTTGCTTGAACTCCTTCCTGCTTGATCTTGGGCGACGCTGCTGCTACCGCGTCTTCTTCCTGTGCCTTCCCTGTTGGTTCTTCCTGCGTTCTTTCCTTCTGTCTCTGTTTTTTCGGTTTATTCTCGCATGCCTGACTCTCAATTACAGCCATAGCATCCGCAAGCTTACTAACTTCTCCGGCTCGGCAAAGGTCCTGCACCCTCTTTAGAAATGTGAAAGTGGACTTGAAGACCTCTGCACTCTGGTAAGCCATGACCCCTTGAAGTTGCTGGCATATTGCACGCGCCTCGCTGTATTTTTGGTCTCGTGTCATCACCCGGGCCGTATTCGCACAGTTTCGAACACTGCGCAGAGCTCCGCCGATGTCAATGTGCCTGTGGATATGTCGTTTGCAGACTAAACTAATTTGTACACCGGATATGCTGGTTTGGTGTTGTAGCTTTTGTTTACAGACACCGTGGAAAACATGACTCTAAACAAATACGTCATGACTGGTGAAGACATTGAGAGTTTGCGTCTCCTCGAGTTTCGTGGTACGGAGTGGCTGGGATCGAGATGCGTTCGTGCAGGGCTGATCATGTTGGCGCGCCGATGCGTATCGAATGGAGTTGTTTTTTTCACGCCGAACTGGTACCCATGCTCAGACGTATAAAATCAACGGAAGGCAGCGGCCACTCACGGAGCCTTTCACACTGCTGCACAGCGCCAGATCGGAGTGGTTAATGTTGGAGGGTTCCACTGGGTTGCCTTCTTCCTGGACTTGACTTCCGATCAAGTAAAGTGCACACTGTTCGACTCCCAGCAGGCCGACTCAAGCCACACAACTTTGGAAAGAGCTGTAACGAATGCTATTATTCCGCAGCTATGTGGTCAACGTACGGTGTAATTTTCTCGGTAGGAGAAGTGCAAGCAAGATGGTGGACACTCCTGTGGTGTGTGGTGCTTGTTTTTCCTGAAATCAATGATTACTGGTCACAAGTGGAGCAACGAGTGCTACGAATTGGAGCAGTACTATCGCCTACGGTACCTACGCTTGTGTGCCCACGATTCAGCGGGTGAAGTCGTTTAAACAGAAGAGAGAATTAGCGACACATATTTTGCATTCCAGAGTCACGTGTTGATGTCTACATTTTGTCGTGTGAGGATGTCATGACCAGTTGGAATCATTCTGTACAACATATTCACAGTCGGATACAACACACACAATTTCGTACAATACTTGATTTTTCTGGTTTTAGACATCGCATTCCGGTAAACTACGCCACTGCTGGCTTACCCCATCCAGTGATTTGTCATTTATGCGCATATGTATATGAATCTTTATCGAGAAACATATGATTGTTTTCGATAGGGTTAGGAAGATCCAGAATATTTTTGTTTGGTGGATCTATCACCGTCCTCTCCAGCTTGATATCAAGACTGCATTTCTCAACTAGTCGCTGAAAGATGAACTTTACCTGAAACCAGTGGAGGGATACGAGAACAGCGGCGGCTATGTGTGGTGTCTGCTTCGTGCACTATATGGACTCAAACAAGCGTCAAGGGCCTGGTACGAGAATCTGTGTGCGTTTTTACTCAGCTGTGGATTCACACAAGGCAAGGCAGATACCTGTTTGTTTGGAAGCGTGTCGGCAAATTGTTAACGATTGTCCTGGTCTACGTCGATGATATGCTCGTGTTCAGCACCGGTAGGCGATATGGAATTATCGTCATCTTGTATTGCAGTTTAGCAATATAACAGTCGGTTGACATATTGCAAAATGATATTAATTAATGTAGGGTTCAGCAAAGCCTGTCAGCTTCGACGTAGTCGTTTTCGATCTCCGAAATATTCGAACTCCCAGGTATTGATAAATAACTGTTAAATATCCAGTGGTGGAACATTTACCTCAAACTCGGCGACCTGGCCAGCGTTGTAGTGCGCCATTACGCGTGCAATCGACCTAGGAGAGCAGCCAAGACACTTGGCAACAAGTTCTCTCGTGCGCTTTCCGTCGAATAGGGCTTGTTCTTTCTGTAGAGCGAAAAAAAGGATAGCTCTTCACCATCATCTGCTTCTCTGTGCTGCTGAACTCGTGTTGCGTGTTCTCCATTTTTGCGTAATGAACTACAGATAGCAAGACAAAAGAGGTTGAGCTGTGCTAAGGAGGCTCTCCCCCATCCATTGTGGCTCTACATGTCTGTATACGTGCAATATTCGTGCCGCTATAGTGCAAAACGTGACCGGTCAAAATAACCGGTGTCACGAATTCTGAAGAGTACAATAGTGCTATATTTGGCCCGAATGTGCAAATCCTGCGGCGTTGGTACAACTTGTTTTTAACTAAGGCTCGTGTTAGGATCCCCAACCAGATTGCATAGCCGGTCCATCGGTTACTAACTGTTTCACCAACCACCGGCTGATGTTACTGAGACCGGAACGTGTTTCTATCATGTAAGTGGACATGTATTGACCTGATATTGTACTTCAGCGAAATGCACCGGTTTTGAGTTGACTTCAAGCGTATGCTTCTTCTCAGGATGGGGGAAAATAAAGTAAATGACGACCTCAGATTAAATGACGACCGCCCTCGACAGCCCACGAAATTGTCTCTAAAAGTATGAACTTTGGGACTTAGCGCTTTTGAGCGAGAAGTCCGAGCTCCACGCTGGTCACACCCGGTGTCGTTCCGGTTCGACACAGAATACAAACAGAAAGGTCATATCCGGTCTCATTCCGGTTCGACACCAAACGTGCACATAATTGTCAAGTTGCTACAACTCAAAGGGTTATAGATCTTTCATTCGAGTTGAAGTTATCAAGAAACAACTACAGCAACACTTCCTACTCTCGGTCGTGAACCACTTTGCATTGCTGGACACCAATTGTATTGTACAAATAGCGCAGTCGTATATACGACTACACCTCGTAGAGGCAGTTGGCCCACGGTCTCTCTGCAAGTAGCAGCTCCAAAACTACCAGGCACCAGACGCCACACGCGCTGCTGTCTCTGTCTGTGCACCAGTTGATTTCGTTGTAGGTGACCTTGTCCTTTAAGCCCACCAAAGGCTCAATGGCAGACTGCACGCTTGACTTCAACGTTGCGAGATTCGCCTTAGGCTGGAGCGGATCAAAAGTATAGCACACTTGAGTACGCTTGTGAAGCAAATACGCCCCCCAGTGATGGTCCAGACAGATCACTGTGATGCGGTCGTTAGGGTATCCATGGCTCCGAAACCGGCTGCCGTCTTCTTCTTCACAGTCAGTCCCGTGAACTCATGGTAACAAGGGTTGATCACACCCAGATTCAGGTATATCCGCTTCAACGCTAGCATTGCCGAAATAACCGACGAGCTATGTAGCCACAGGTTTTCGCGGAAGTCAACCAACGAGCAACCTAAATACCATTCTGGACCAAGTCGAACTTCGCCCAACCGCATCCCTTTTACCGCTTCCTTGTAGGCTTGCTGCATTGACATTAACCAAATAGAAACCGTCGGCATTGCTTAGTCCGGTAATGTGGTATTCATGTGTTGAAGCACTTACCTTCGTATAGTCGCAGGCGTCGGTAAACGGTAGCACCACGTCCTTGATCTGCCACTCAACACCGTCAATTCAGTCCAGCGTAAACTACACAAGGTGAAATCTGTTCTGCGCCTCAATCACACTGGCCAGTGCCTCTAGCTGATCAAACGTTGCGGATCCATTGTCACTCCAGTTCGCGAGCAGGTTCAAATTATCAGTGGCTTTAATAGCCGTGATGTTTCTTGAATCTTGTCCAGCTGAAGAATTAGAGTGATCTTTGGTACTAGTTGTCCGACATTATATGGCCGCACTGATAGATTATCTTGGACTTCAACGTCACCCAGATCTAAAGCATCAACCATTGATTTACGATATCCAGGCTATAAGCACCGTGTAGAAGAGCAGCGACATCATCCAGGCGAGCCTTCCGTGTTTTTTTTGCCATCCTTAATCTTTACGTCCAGTGCACGCGCCTCCCGGAGTTTCTCCCCCCCCCCTGCAAGACTACCCTTCCCACGCTTCGAGAGGCCCCTAACACGCGGAGGCGGCGTGAATGAAATTAGTGTAGTTTTTGATCCTTCTTGGGTTGTTTCGTGCGTGGATTCGGTGCCTTCCGGTGTTGATCGGGTATCCCGTGACGTTGAAGTTGAAGACGGTTTTGCTTCACCATCCACGTCATCTGGTGGTTCACTAGCCTCAAGACCTTGATCTTCCGGTACGTCATGCTCTTCACCACTCGCATCTTGTACTGGAATAGCACGTTTCTCTTCCAAGGCATCATCGCCTCCTTGTGCTGGTGGCGTGATCGCAGTAGCCATAGACGGATTGACGTAGGAAATCTGCGTGCGACCCGTCGAGCTCGTGTTGCGATAGCACTGTCAAAGTATTGCTGGTTGTCACCTCCATCACAAACCTTGGTACGTCACCACCTTGCAGCGCGTCGCAAACTCGCTGCATCAACTCTGACGCGACACGAAA
>KV723426.1:0-16128 GCA_000500205.2 Phytophthora lateralis | reverse complement strand
ACGACAAAGCACCCGAGAAGCTCGATTTAACGGTCGGTTCGCATTTTTATGGCCAGCACTTATTTTATTCTCTGGTCGATCTACCCGGTAAAACGGACCGGCAAAACATGTGCAAAGCACAATACATGTACATGCAGTCTGTGCCCTGTACAGTACCAAGTGCGTCCCACCACCATCTGCAGCCAAAACGGAATTGGTAGTAGTCCGCATAGTAGTAGCGAGAGAATTGTAATTGCAACTACTACTACTAAAGTTCTCGTGTGCTCCCGGAACCTGGTATGACTTTCTGTATTACCGGTATGAAAATCTGTAAAGCTTGGTAAATCAACTCGATGAGAACCATAAAACATAAAGCAGGTTCTTGTTAACATCAGTTTTTGTGTTTGAAGAAATAGAAATGAACAATATCCACCCGAGACTGCCGCAGTACTTGGATCTTCACAGTGTCGGAGCACCTCTCCTTTGTGGCACTGAAACGTGACAGGAGTGTTCTTGGGGTTATCGCAACCTTCGTCCAGCAATTCGTGGAAATACTACCCCACAAAACAAAAGAAATGAGTAACAATAGGAAAGTTATCATAGCGCTACGATCTCTGCATAGTCCGCAGTGGTGGCGTTTAGGATTGTGTTGGTAGAGTCGACATAATCTTCGGTACTCAGGCTGGTCGAACACCTGCATCGAAAAACAGTCTTAGAAATCTACGAATGCGTTGTGGAGATTAGCATAGCATAGCCACTTGCTATTGTTTCTTGCTCTCGCAGTTCTCGAGCCAGATACGAAGTTTGCCGCTCTGGAGGGACATCGAGTAGCGGTAGGTGGGTGACGGAGATGGAGCGAAGGTGGTGGTGCCCTCGAACTCGAGGAACTCCTCCGACATGGATTCGGGGGACGAGAACGCTGACTTGGGATACATGGTCTCCGGTGTGTCGGGTTCCTGATTTTTGTCGAGCTTGATGTCGGGCTTGATTGGGGTCGCCATCTTGATGTGGGCAGCCCCCCACAAATTGAAGAATGAGAATTAGAGCGAGATCGCTTGGCGATGGAGAGAACAGAACGTCCGATCTCACACCGTGCGAATGCAGGCCCCCGGTACCTACCAAGTGATGGTCATTGTCAACTACCAGACGAGCAACGCCAACGTAGCTATCCAGTTGGTGAAAAGCAACAAGATCATCCAGTCTGTTTTCTGCGGCTTCGATCAGGGCTACTGCAGCTCGTCCTCCCTAGTATGCATCACGTGCGTGGAGAAGAATAAGCTGATCTCCGTCAAGTGCCCAGTTGACCTCATGGGTACCAGCTACCTAACATTTATTCGCCTCGGAAGCTAGCTCGGCACAATTGGTAGTTGGGTCATGTGGAAATGGCAGCTCTACCTGAACTCCGTAGCTCACTCATTCATTCCATTTGTAGTCTCGTTGTTGACGCAACACGACTAATTTCAGAGAAGTGGTGCTCGTCAAGCTCTGCTACGGTACAAGTTCACAATGGGATTCCGCAGGCAGTACTCATGGCTTGAACCAAGGTATTTGCACTCGTAAATTTGATAGATGGTCACCTTAGGATCCTTCCGGGCAACGTCGAGGCCATTGTTGAAACCTATTTTCATGCTGCCTATAAAAATACCGCAAACCTCGGTGGGGCATTGAAAGGAGACGCATCACCTTGACATCTTCGAGTCGGAAATGACGGCGCACGAGGTCGAAGCGAAGCCACGTAAGGCCATGAACCCAGACAGACTTCGCAAGCTCATCGACTCGCCGAGCATTGCGAATGCGACCCGCGACGTCCCCATGGCGATCGTAAAGCGCCAAACCCTTTTTACTTCCTGGAATGGCGAGCAATGCGATGTCCGTGCGTTCGAAAAGTTGGGAGCTCCTGCGCACGTTGTGCTTGCGACGGATCTCCGCGAGTGCTCAATCGGCGAAGGGAAATCCGTTGCGGTGGTGCCCAGTGGCTTGCAGATGGGCGATGTTCACGTTCGGTAGGCACAACTTGTCTTCGTAGCAATTTTGTTTTTCACGGATGTTCTACTAACTCGTTCACTTGAATCGCTGCAGTCCAAAAGATGACCAGCTACAGGATCGTTTTATTGCTCCATTGATGATTAAAAAAGAATCATTCGCTCATGCTGCGGAAATCGAGTATCGAGCGGTCCCCGGCTCGGTCTTGTTGAGTGAAGGCATCATGACTCCGCAACAACGCCGAGAACGCCTGCATTTTGAGACCAATCATCTTCGAGCCAAGCGGTCTCTGCGTCAAACCGACATGAATGATCACAGACTGCATCAAATCATGTACGTCAGGCAGGCACTTCGCCTGGGTGTTTCAAGTAGAAACTGATGCTGTTTTTCCAGCAAGGAGCGATACTCGACTTCCGATGTGTTGGGCACTCAACATCATGCACAAGGAGCACCACGAGCTCGAGGTGAACCGTACAACCCGGACATGCTGAGGTGACGGCTTTCTTGCGCGAAAAACGTTGAGAACTGTACTAACCTCTTCATCTGCAGCCACAATTCAACCGGGGCTTCTCGTCGAGAGTACCAAAGCAAGAACAGCAAGGCCAATCCGCGATTAGTGCACCACGGCAGGCTCTTCAACGAAGCACCCCTCGAACGGAACCAGCAAAGGTGCGTCCGCCTCAACCTTCTCCAATACTTTTTCCTAACGGCTTTCATCTTGCTCAGAGCTCAACACCTGCGCAACGAAAGCACAGGCGGACGTCCGTACGACATCGTGAACGGTGCCTGCGTTGAGTACTTCCCACCCACGATCCCCGAAAAGAAGCACCAGTGGCAAACGCACCCGTCCGTCGGCATACACCCATACACCCGCTAACCACCAAAGTCTCGTAGACCAATTGCACACTTGCATAATTTCATTCCCAACTAAAACAACTACATGTACATCCATACTATACACCTTGTATCTCGAATATCAAGTGTGCTAGTAGTCCTGGAAGTCTCCCGCCGGAGCGTTCACGACGCCCTCCATGAAGGAAACCACCTGGCCCCCGCACGTCACGAACATCTTGTCGGACGCGAAGCCGCGGCGACTCGGAGGCGGCAAGTAGCCATATGTGGCCGAGTAGCTCGCGCTGTCGCTGAGGTTGCGTGGCGGCGACGCAGACAGCGACGAGCACGTGGACGACGGCGACGAGTACGTGAAGTCTGTAGCCATCTGCCGGGGCGAATTGCGCGCATAGAATTCGAGACGCTGACGCTGCGCCGTCAAGTGTTTGAGGTCCTGCAAGAATGAAGTCGTTAGTATCAATGCAATTAGAAATGACCAAGGAAGACACCGACCTGGACGGTCATGCCACTGCGGATCTCGCAGTTGTTGTTGCCTGGGGACGCGCTGGCGTGACGCGTTTGCTTGGTGGCGACCATGGAGCTACTCTGGCGAGTGGAGGAAGACGCTTTTGGTCTGCGGCGATAAAAGATATTGTGCCAAAGCCGCCATGCGTGGCCCTTGGAAACCACCTTTAGAAACGGAAAGTTGAAGTGAGGGAGGGGTATAGTGAGACCAAGTGCAAAAGCGCAGAAACGCGATGATAACCAACTTGGGATCTATTGATTGATCGCACCGCTTAGCTTTTCTGCCAATGGCAAGCTGCCGACGCGTCGCATTGGCTAAAAATACACTTCAACGTCTGACTCAGTCTCCGTCTACCGGTCGCACACCGTCACTCGTGACTTGGAAGTCGCAGTGCTGCGTCGCGAGATGCGGAGAGAAAGCTACGGCCAGCGAGCGTCGCGTTGAGTCTTTCACTCTGGTGATCATGAGTCTGCAATGGGAGAACAGTCAGGCGTGAAACGGGCAGAAAACGGTCTCCCACCGCACCGTTGGTTGACGCAGTGCGACCACGAAAGCCCCAGCGCCGGACGCAGCGCGTTGCCGGAGCGAGCGTCGAAGTCGCTCGTCACTTGGTTGGTCACCACGAATACGACGCCATACTGGTCGCTCAGGATGCGCATGCAGTTGGCCAGGTGGAACATGGTGCGCGAGCGCTCCGCCGCCTCCTGTCAATTGCAGTGCCAATAGCAGCCGTTAGTCGAGTGCTAGGCTGAAGAATGTGCTGTTACCTTGACGGAAGACGTGGATTCCAGTCGGAAAACGGCTGCGACGGAGTCCAACACCACGAGTTTGGTGTTCTGCTCCGCCAGCAGCGTCGGCAGCCTCGCTTGCTGCCATCAGAAGTAGCAACCACAAGCAACGTCAGCTCTGCACTGCATTGAAGAACTCAGCAGCAGCAAAGACCAGTAGATCCAGCAGGTCGTCGACGGTGTAGAGCTGCTCGACGAAGATGCTGTCCAGGAAGTCGCTGCCGGAGAGTTTGGCGACGGGTTCGCCGCGTTTGCGCTTGGCCCCGATGCCCACCAGAGTCCCGTACCGCTTTGCATACACCTGCGCGAGGTCGTGCAGTCTTTTGACAGAGCCCACGCCCTCTGTGCAGATGTAGCAGGCCGTGCCTTGCAGTCCACCGAGGGATCGCGGCAGACAGCACTGCAGCAAAAGCTGCAGACACAATTGCGTCTTGCCCGCGGAAGCTTCACCGCAAATCTCCGTCAATATCCCGGATCGGAATCCTCCATCCAGAAGCTGGTCGATCGAGTCGCAGCCGCAGGGCAACACGAAGGACGTCGAGCCGCAAATCTCATACAGCGCCAGCGCCGTCCCAGCCATACTCAGACACTAAGGTGGTGCACATTGTACTAGGCCACTTCAGATCCTAAATTAGTCCATATGTGTACACATACACCAACTGTAACGATTGGCTGGAGGCGAGTGGGCAATGCGCACAACGGTCAGCGTTGCTCATTCCTGAAGTGTCGTTCGAGACGGAGAGCTAGGAGGAGCATTGTGTAGCGGAGAAGGAGGTGATGTCTATCCTGAGGGGCTGATATGTAATGATCGATAGCATACCCAAGTCCAGTACGCTGGCCTGATCCTTCCGACCAGAAGCTTGATGTTTTCAAGCTTTTCGTGTTTGTGTCCTTGACCTCGTCGCGTGCAGTCAAATCTGCCACAGTTGTTGCGTCCCCCCATGGCCAACCATACTGCTATTGGCTGCACATAACAAGCGGTTGTTCATGATAGGAACCCTTCGCAAACTACCGCCGTGTTGCAAGGAGCCAATTACAGCCCACACACCTATAAACACCATTTTGCATGTTGCGTAGCTATAGTCCGTCAACAGTAGAGATGCTAATTTGAATGCAAAAGAGAAGGAACCAACGTCGTTGAAATTGAGAGTGTAAACTCTTGAAAGGGAAAATTTCATACATCGACGTGCAATTTCTTGATGACAGCAGCCGTGCTGTCTGGTGCTCGCAAACACTTCTTGAGTCTTATTCGATGCTGGGGCAGAGACTATGGCACCCGACGCCACTGTAGCCATGTCTTAGCGCTGTCCACCTGGCCGTTCGTTATGCTATCAGCGGCGGTGGTGCTCGTGTGACTTGTGCCTCCTGCTTCCACAGCACCGTAGCAATCGATTCGTGCTTTCGCACCCCGCATGGACCAGAACTGCTCAACGTCCACCCGTCGCGTATGTTTGCCTAGAAGCCGAAGCGATCATGTCTCCTACTCCTACGCCATGATGACATGCGATGCCGCCCAACCAGCAGTTTGGGTGGTTGGATGCTTGTGCGACCGCAGTGGTTTCGAGAGGTGTCAAGCCCATGGGGTAGCGCTTCAACTTGCCCCATGGCGAGAGGAAACTCGGCAGGTGGCGTCCAGCGAGTAGGCTGCGCCAAGCCAAATGCTACGCTCGAGGGCGACAAGTTCCATGTGGGGAATTTCAGCTTCAACTGACCAGCCCACTTCAACTCCGCTCCGTACGGACTTGCGGTCAAGTACCTCGCACCGCACAACCTGAGCGCTTGAGGTCAACTTGCACCAACCTTTCCACACTGTCCGGCGCGACATCGAGGGACAATGTCTGTGGGTGGCGAGCCTCCGGTTTCACGGACGTCTTGAAGCGTGTGGTGGTTGGCCTCAAGGAGCCACGCGTGGAGTGAGTTCTCCACGGCGCTCGCGGCTTTGGCCCCCCGCGCTGGCCCCACCGCTATGCAAGCGAGAGGTGCAGCGCACCAAAGGTGCCACCGTCGATGCACAACGCAGCGATGACGTGGCTACATGGTCTTCCTGCACCACACAAGGCTGGTGGTCTACCACAAGTGTCCCCGGGCCTCCCCGAAATGCCCCTGCACCAAGCTGATTATGCGACTCTGCTGTCTGCAGTTACCCATCCAGCGCGCACGCCGCGGAAGGCGCGCCGACAACAGCAAGTGGCCTTTTTCGCCCAGCTGTTTGTGTGCCTGGGCGCGTCCTCGGCGCAGGTCGCCGATGCTGGCCCACCGCAAGCGATCTTCGGCAGCTATCGCACCTGTTTTCGAGCAGAGTCGCCTGTCGGGATCAGCGCAGCAAGAAACTTTTCACCGCGCTTTGGGTAGAAAATGCAGCATAATAAACAGATCACGCCAATTGCCAGTGTTTCTCAAGCACTGGTGGTGCCTCAATTCGCTACACCGAACGAAAATGTCCTGGTCGAGTTGTAGCTTGGGACACGCATGACAGGCGCTCGAGGCGTCAGCTGCTGAATCTCCATGCGCGGCACCGAGTTGGAGGGCTTTGCTTTGCCTCGTCGTGCATGACAGTGCACCCCGCTTCTGAGCTGGGCGTGTCGGCGCTTTTGCCAGTCTTTGGATGAAGAGACAAATCAAGGCAAAGGCAGATTGATAGGACTGCCGAGCCGCTTGAGAGTCACACTCACACTCTGGGTGTGTATATTGGGCCCCACAAATGTCTACCTGGTTTGCTGCGGCTGTGGGCATGAAGGCCCGTGTCCATAATACTGCCCTTCAGGTGGCAGGCAACCACTTCCTCGATCTGCTGTTGTATGTTTTCGCTCAAGCTCGGCACTGGATAGCGAGAGTAGGCGTGGGCTGTCTGTGCCTCAACGGCTGGCGCCATACTCAAGCCCAGTGAAACTCCGCGAAACGTGTCCCCTTCCTCAGTTCGGCTTTTGCCCCCACCCCACTCTAACTCGTGGAAAGGTGCCAGCGAGTATATAGCCTAGTTCAACCCCAAACGTTAAGAACCTGCAGTTGATGCCGCACGTGGCTATGATGCCCGCGCCCTCGTCGCCCTCGGCGCTCTCCATCCAGGTGCACCCGAGCCTCAAGACCGTCTACGTGCGCATGAAGGACCGGTCAGGCACTGTAGCCATCGACCTGACGCCGGAGCTGCTGGCACCCAAGGAGCTCATCGTGCGTTTCCACGAATTGGCGTTCGGCAAGTCGTTCGCCGCCTTTGCCGCCAACTCAAGCCTGCTGACGCGGCGCCGCGAGAAGGAGACGCCCGTGACGAGCCTCCGCGACCTACAGGACGGCGAAGTGATGGTCTACAAGCCCTGCGAGGAGCTGCGCACGCTCGTGGAGCAGGGCTGTCTCACGCCCGTGCTCGCCACGCACTCCCCCGTGGAAGTGAGTCCGTCCAGCTCCCCGTTGGGCCTCAAGCGCAAGGGCCGAGCCAAGTCCGTGACCAACAACATGGAGCGCGTGCACCGCTACGCCTCGGACCTGGCCAAGATGGACGTGTCCCCACGAGAGAGGGAACTCATCGAGGACATGCTCATTGTGGGTGACGAACAGGTTGTGGACGCCATGGAGCAGTTCGTCGTGCACCGGAACCCCGCGCTCGTGCAGCGCGTGCTGCGTGGACCAGCGGGAAAGAAGAACGCGGCGCTGGAGACTTTGTCCATGGACTTCTCCACGATGGACGTGCACTCGCCTGCGGTCCCCACGACAGGAGACGACTTTAGCGACCCGTTCCTACAGAATCCGTTCGTACGAGCTGCTGCAGAGCCGCCACAGAGACCGTCCATGATGAACGTGGATGACACGCCGCCGACGGAGGGCGGACGACCTTCGCTGATGTTTGACGGAAACGCGCTGTCCAACCCGCCCATTTTCCTACAGTCTATTAAGGAAAAGGTGACGCCTCCGGCCGGACGCATGTCGCTCTCGCTCTCGAACGACCTCGACCCAGCGATGAACGCACAGACGCCGACGCAGCTCTTCTCGATCGAGACTTTGCTGGACAATGTGCCCGTTGCACGCGATTTCCATGATAAGTATAATGTGGGATCCGTGCTGGGCTCGGGCAAGTACTCGGTGGTCAAGCGGTGTACGAACAAGGCGACGGGCGAGCAGTTTGCGGCCAAGATCATTGACAAGCGACAGATGATCGAGGTGCGATTCCTCAAGCGGGAGCTGGAGATTATGTATGCACTGCGCCACGACGGAGTTGTGCGCCTGATGGAGCTGTTCGAGACCAACGAAAGTCTGTTCCTGGTCATGGAGCTGTGCGGCCAGGAACTGTTCGAGTTTATTGACCGGAACGGGCCGCTGCCCGAGTCCACCACGCGCCCGCTTATTCGTAAGCTGGTGCGTACGGTCGCGTACCTGCACGCACAGTGCATCGTGCACCGCGACATCAAGCCGGAGAATATCCTGCTACCCCCCAACAGCCAAGACGTTAGCGACATCAAGTTGTCGGACTTTGGGATCGCGCGGAAGCTCGACGGCCACGGCCACGACAACGCGCTTACGCCACACGAGAGCCTGTCGGAGGTGGCAAACCTCCATGATACTGGCAGCTCGTCTGGCTTGCCGTCAGCTACCGACATGGTTCGCAACCGCATGGCACGAGCACACACCAAGTGCGGGACGCGGGACTACATTGCGCCCGAAGTTATGAGCGGCAAGGGCTACGGCACGGAAGCCGACCTGTGGAGTGTTGGTGTGGTGACGTACGTGCTGGCAAGCGGCTGCGCGCCCGTGTTCCTGCCTACAGCTGAGGGCGTCAAGAAGGTGTTCTTCTCGGATGAGGCGTGGAGCGGCGCGTCCGAGGACCTCAAGCATTTCATCGAAGCACTCCTCGTGCGAAACCCGGAGAAACGGACCACTGCCGCTGATGCGTTGGAACATCCGTGGCTGAAGGAGTAGAGCTAGCAAGTAGATAAATTCCAAACAAATTGTAAGCTGTCAAGTAAGGCTCCTTCTCGCGGAAGATATGAGCATTTGATAGGTAGCATAGCTTTTTTTTATCAGAGACCGAACCAAATACTATGTATTAAAGCCGAGCTGCGAGCTGTGTGCATGTCCATCGATCCGTAAAGCTTGGGTAACCAGACGTCTGCAGAGCCTTTGTAGCCATCTCCGGACACAGCCGCTGTCTAACTTGGCTCGCTTGTTGCAGGTCCTACCGGCACCTGCTTCTGGCTTGAGATCTCGCTGTCAGTTTACTCTTTGTTGTTGTCGTCTTCATTGTCGTCTTCAAACTCCTTGATGACCTCGGGAGTGGCCTGCACGAGCTCCACCATGGTGGGGTTGTCGCACAGGTTGAAGAACTCGATGCTGCTGCCGTCCTCACTGGGCGGGATCACGAGCACGTCGTGACCCTCGGGACCCTTTACGACGCCCTCGCTCGTGTACGGCACCTTCTCCTGCTTGAGGTAACTCTCCACCTCGCCGAGCTTGTCCACCCAGAGGCTGATGAAGTTGGGGTGGCCGAAGCGGTTGCGCAGCACGCGGTTCTTGTTCTTCTGATCGCTCTCCACGCGTGTGGGGTACTCCCAGTCCTGCACCTCCAGGTCTCGCACGCCCACGATGCGGAACGGCCGCTCGGCGACGTCCTGCAGGCACAAAAAGCGTTAAAAGCGCTCCTCGACGTAATGATACATCGCTTCCTTCAGGCCTGTGCGACGTACGTCCTCGTCGTGCTCGAAGTGGATGGGGCGCATCGCCGCTTGTGGGGGCTTCGCCTTCTTGGCAAAGGCGCGTGTGGCCTGTGGGCGAGCCAAGACGGCGCGGGAGCGGAGAGCGGCGCGGCGCAGCATGACGACGAGCTATAAGTTGATGTGCGGTCGGGTGAGGCCACTCGTTGTGTCGTGTTTTATACACCAACTTGATGTTCCACACACCATGTTAAACAAAGTTGCACCACAGTTGCGCAACGTTATTGTGTACATGACGTGTACACCACCTTTAGCCACTTGTGAGACTTAATGGCGATGGAGGGGGCGGCGCTCAAGCAGCTACAGGCGACGTGCACGTCCCTGCGGGAGGAGATGGCGGCGCTGTACGCGCATCGGACGTCGGACGAGGCGCGGCTCAAGCAGCGGCGCTGGCGCGTGCTGCTGTTGCTCGGTGCCATGAAGAGCGGACTGCGGGAGACGTTCCTGGAGTCGGACGGCCGCCGCGCACGCGTACAGGAGCAAAAGGACGTGGCGGAGGCGCACCAGCTGCAGCTGCAGAACCTACTGTACGAGAAGGACCATCTGCTGCGCGAGATCGGGCGCTGCAGGGGCTTCAGCACCAAGGAGATGGACAAGATCGAGTTCGCGGACGGAGACGTCCCCATTACTGTGGACGCGGACGTGCACCGCCAGCATCTGGATCAGCTCACGCAGGAGCTCCACGCTAGGAAGAGGTGCGAGCTTGTGCTTGTATTGGAAAAGGTGTTGAATTTGGAGTTCCTAACGGTGTTTTTTTGTGCATTGTAGACTGCAGACACAGCTCAAGGATATCAAGGTCAAGATCGCCAAAGTGGAGGATGCTACGGAGACCAAACAAGCGTTTTTGAATGCGTTGCCCGACCATTTGGCTGGAATTGAAGCGGCCACGGCGGGGCTGCAGAAATATATGGGGGAACCCGTGTCGGCCCAGAGAACGAGACACCAGACGGCGGGAGTGGAGCTGGCGACCCCGTTGTATGCACTCTATTGTGAACTGGAGGCGTACCGGACTGCGAGCGGTGAGAGGGGCAATCAGTTGGCGCTGGATATCGTGGACGCGGTTGGGGTGAAGCACGTAGGTGCGTTCCGTAAACGCGGTTTTCCGGCCGCGTTGGATCGACAAGAGTCGTCGAATGCTGCGGTGAAAAGGCTGAAGGCGCCGTCCCGTTCGCCGTCTGCTGGTGTAAATGGAGCGACACCACTCAGTCGTCCGCCGTCACGTTCACCGTCGGCCAAGCGTGGAGCAGACAGCACGACTCGGGAGCCAGAGAGCGGGGAAATCGTGGCGACGCATGCGGCCGATAAGTTGCTTGAATTGCGCCCGCATGCTTCCCCATCAGAGGAGGAAGATACCAAGGAAGAGGGCTTGGAATCCAAGCACTCTCATCACCACGACCAGGATGAGGGTGCTGCATCTGCACAAAACTTGTGGAAGCCCCACGCGAAAGCTCTGCAGCTGACAGTATCTATTCAGACTCCTTTGGATGCCGACAAGAGCGGAGCTGCAGCTACCAGCGTATCCGGAACGTTCACCCTCATGTTCCAGTACTTCCCTGTGGCCAAGGTGGTCACTGCTGAGGTTGTGAAGACGAACCCCGCTAGCTTTAACCACAGCAGCCACCAGCGGAGTATTTTGACGAACCTGTTCCCAGGGGACGATGGACTGACTGTGCCTCACTTGGCTGTGAACTACGCCTACCAAGAAGTGAGCGAAGAACGCACCGAGGTGGAGTTCCCAGCGAATGCTGCATGCCGACCGTACTACTGGGCACAATGGATCTGTGGTCTGGACCCCATGAAGCGCCCAGACTCGTCGGATATGGCCATCGACACCACTGAGGAGACGCCTCGTCGTCGACCGGAGCCGTCGGTGCGTAATGTTATGAGCCAGCTTGTGAAGCGTTTTGTGGCCACTGCAGTACTCAAGAAGCACCTGGATCAGCTGAACAAGTCTTCAGGCGCTTCCCATCGACCACAAGACGACGGCGTGCATTTTGTACACCCTCTGGCGCGTCACCTGTACCCCCACGGGGTGAAGACTCACCTCGAAGAGTGGAAGGAGATCCCGGCACCACCCCAAGACGTTTTCCAGCTTTTCAGGGAAAGTGTAGCTCCGTCAACGCGTCCGCGAGCCCAGTTCCACCTCCCGACGACTGGCTGCCGCTACTTCCGCTCTGGGTTCAAGAATGGCCAGACGAAGGTGTCTGCTATCGTCGAGATCTCGCCAGAGTACCCCGTGCGTGCGCCGCGCTTCCTCTTTCAGCCACGATCGTCGTCGAGCAGCAAGGCGGTGGACAAGGACCAACTCCCCGTTTACGAGAACCAGCTGAAGGTGTGTGTTTCTCTCTCTCTCTCTCTCTCTCTCTCTCTCTCTCTGCTCGAACCAACTTGTGCTTAACCTCTGTTTTGCGTCATGGTTTCGCTCACAGGAGCTCGAAGTCGAGGTGAACGCGTACTACAACGAGTTGATCCCCAAGGGCAGCGAGCACTTCCTGCTGCTGCACCAGCTGCGCAAGATCGAGGTGTGCTTCGACGTGCTGTGCAACGCCGCAGCCAACAGCGACGCGGACGTGTCTCTGTGCTTCGGTCGCGAGCGTCGCGGCAAAGACCGTCGCCAAGCTATGGTCATGGACACTGCCGCTAAGGAGCTGCGTCATCGGTAGACTTGAGCCCCACTAACAACAAGGAGACAGAGAGACGGTAAGAAGGAAGGAGGTGCTTTGCATATAGTTTCTATCCATGTTGTGCTCTGCTGCTGCCCTAGGACGACGTCTGCTTCTTCTTGGTGAGCTGCACCGTCTCGCGCTTGAGCACGTGCAGCAGCGTCTGCGAGCTCTCGAGGATCTTCATGTAGGCGGCCTCGGTCTCCTGGATGGTGCGGTCGTACTCGTTGCGCGCCTGCGTTTTCCTGGCCAGCGCCTCGTTGATCTTGCTCAGCCGGTCGGTCAGGATGGTCAGGTCCTTCTGGATCTTGGCCTTCTCCTCCTCCTCCTTGAGCATGGCGCGGTTCACCTCCTCGCGCTTCTCGCGCAGGTCCTCGATGCACTTGACCAGCTCATTGTTGTAGTTCTGCAGCGTCGCGCCTTGCTGGGCCATGATGACAGACGGCAGGAATCGCTACTGGAGCTGCTCACAACCAGGCGCGGATATCCGTTACAAAGTTCTGGTTGACGTATTCCTGGAAACGTGTAGCTATGCTCTACAACAATTGTGAAAGATGTAGCCATGCCCGACAACTGTGTGCTTCGTATGTGCTCTTATAGTGTTTATCTTGCAAGTTGGTACTCAAAATGGGCGTGAAAGACCGCATGTTTGCAGGGCTATCTCTGTGCTCCACGGGGCTAGAGCTCGACATCAAGGTGCGTATCTTCTGTGTCTGCGTATCTTCTCTCCGATACACTGTTTTACTATCCCTAACTCGCTGGCTGCCACGCGCTACACAATAAAATGTAAAATTATCTCCAGGAACAAGTGCGCAAGATCGTCGTTGCTTGCGGTGGGCGTTTCCAGGATAACCTGAACGCTGATATCACCACCCACTTGATCGCCGAAGCTGTGGGTTCTCAAAAGCACCGCGTACGGTCTCAAACGACCCAGAAATGAGCTCACCAGACTCGACTAAAGTATCTTTTTTTTTTACTTTCAATTATGCATTATTGTGTGTATCTCTTATAGGCTGCAGTGGCCCACGAGCTGCCGGTGGCTTCTCCTCGCTGGGTGTTTGAGAGTTTCAGAGCTAAGAAGCTGCTGGACGCCAAGGATTTCGGCCTTAGGTTGCTGGAAGGCTTGGGCGTCTGCACTGCAGGCCTCACAGTTAAGGAGAAGGAGACGGTGGAACGAATCGCCACGACCCACGGAGCTCAATACGACGGGAGACTGGAGCTGGGGTTCACTAGTGTGCTGATTGCACAGGTGAGAGGCTCGTGAAGGTGGTGAAGAGAGAGGAAGAGCTGACTAGTTCTTGCTTTTTGTGTGAAGCATCCGGAAGGAGCCAAGTACGAGGCGGCGGTGGCTAATGGCATCCCAGTGGTGCACCTTGGGTGGATCTATGCGTGCGTGGAGAGGGACATGTTAGTGGAGGAAGAGGAGTTTGCATTGCGAGCGGAAGCTGAAAATGCGAGTCTGCAACCGACGTACATTGCGTTGAATCAGCAACGGAATGCTCAGGAGCTTGTGTCGACTCTGCCGGAGATTGTGAGCAAGTATCGTCGCGGACACAATGAGGGTCGTCGATATTTGGAGGAGGAGGATGAAGAGGACTGGATGGATCTCTTTGACGGGTGTGTGCTGTATCTGCTGGGATTCTCGCCACAGATGAAGACGCTGCTTCAGCGTTTGATACGGGCTGGCATGGGGACGATCTATCACAATGTGGTGATACGCCAAGTGACGCATGTAGTCGTGAGCGCGTCGCTGTCAGATCGGCAAACACTGGAGGCTATTCAATCTCGCGTCATAACTGCTGGTGCTGAGGGCGAGGTGCACTTCGTGTCGGCGAGCTGGCTGCTTGACTGTGTCAAGTGCCAGGATCTACAGCCAGAGGAGCTGTACCCAGTTGAGTTTGACGTGCATGCTCCGGAACCCGTACAAGGTACTGGTGCCGACGCCCTTCGTCTCGAAGATAGTGTTGGTGTCAGTATTCCTCAGGCTCCCGTCGAGTATAAGCAAGTTGACGCTGATGCTGAAGCAAGCCTGGAACCAGTCACTCTCTCTGAAGATCTTTTGCAAGATGGTGACGGGAGAAGCATCTTGGCAACCCGTGGCAACGCAAATCTCTCTCCGCGGAAGACGAGGACTAATATCTTTGCCGGCTACTCGTTCTTATTGCTGTGTCGGGACCCCAAGGATAAACGCTTGATCAAGCCAATGCTCAAGAGCCTTCGAGGAGAGCTCGGAGGCGCCGAGGCTATCGCGCTTGAGGCAATTGATTTCCCCCTCATTGATCCAAAGCAGTTTGCATTCGTGAGTCACGCGGTTGTGTGCACCGGTGCAGTGATGGATCAGCGGGCAGCACTGGAAATGCAGCAACGCATTCACGATATTCAGCGCAACAACCGCGACAATGGTGCCGAACAAGAGGCCGATGCAGATCTCGATGACAGACCTGTGAAGCGGACACGACACAGCCTAGACGATGGTCGGCAGAAGCCACGGCAGCGAATGCTGCAGTTTGTGTCAGATGTGTGGGTAAACTGCTCTCTTGATGCCAGGACGAAGTTGTCGTTTACCTCACACGAACTATTCCGAGTCAGCGCCAACCAACCTCACGCTCTGTTCACTGCAGCGGTTCCGTTATCTGGCTTCCAAGACGTGAAAGTCTCTACCTCTGTATATCGAGACGTGGAGCAGCTTGTTGTGGCGGAGCTGCTACGAGTTGCTGGCGCGCACGTGACCAGAAAAATGAGCGAACACAACACGCACCTGGTTTGTCGAATACCTCACGGAATGAAGTATGTCAAGGCCATCGAGTGGGGACTTCACGTAGTGAAAGCCCGCTGGGTAGTCGATAGCCTGCTGCAAGGCAAGCGGCTCAGTGAGCATAACCCGGATTTCCAAGTTGTCGACGAAGATGAACCCAATTTTGCTCAGGTGGCGAGTCAAGATACTGCGCTCTCCCAGTCGTCTCCACGCTCGTGGAATGAATAGCGGTACCGATAAGCAAGGGGCGCAAGTGTAAACTGTGTGTACGTGTTTGCGTTGAATTCATTTACTCCTCGCTCCTGTCACGATGAAGCTTACTCTCAAACTCGACCATGCTGGAAGGAATGGCGCCTGGCATAGACTGGAGTGATGACCGCGTGCATCTCGAAGTCGTCGCTTAGGCGTCGCTCTCGGTCAGCGAGTCGGTGGTTCCTCTTCTTGAACATGGCGACAGCAACGACAGCTGCAACAGCACCGACAGCAACGGCAACTGCGATCAAAGCAGTGCCGGAAGCGCCACTGGTACCCGGACTCGCATCATTTGTCGACGTCGTTGTGACTAAGTAAGTAGCGGTAGCTGCGTACGTTGGCGAGGTGGTGATTGACGATTGCGTCGATTCCGTAGCTGATGGCGTTGTGGTCTGTGAGGCAGGTGATGATCCTGTCGAAGTCGAAGTAGTCGGCTGCGGCGTCACTGGATCCATCGTGGTTGGATATGGGGGCGTCAGAGACGGCGTAGTAGGGTCCGTCGTGCTCGGACACGGAGTCGTGGGTTCTGGCGTAGTTGGCTCCGTCGTGCTCGGACACGGAGTCGTGGATTCTGGCGTAGTTGGCTCCGTCGTACTTGGACACGGTGTAGTTGGACCTGGTGTCACTGGCTCCGTCGTGCTCGGACACGGAG
>AWVV02007143.1:0-18272 GCA_000500205.2 Phytophthora lateralis | reverse complement strand
ACTAGACCCGGGGTACATGAAGCGCCTGCGCCACCTTTTCCAGAGCCTCGAGTTCGCCAACATGCGATTTGATCATTAGCACGAAGGCTATCAAAATATACCGGTAGATACCGGTACAATAAACAGCTGTAAAAGTGTACTCGTGCATTCCGCCATTTCACCAAAACGGGTCGTGTATTCCAAATTCGGCTTCCTGTACTCAGAATCAGTCCGCGTCCTCCGGATTGCGTCTCGCAGTTTGAGCCGCTCCGATGGATCGAAGGCGCATAATTGCTTCACAAACGCCCAATGTTTATCGTTCTTTACGTTGACAGGGCGTGGCAAAACTCGAGATATCGTCCTGCGGAATCCAGCCTCTGCTGCAGATCGCTTCATTTTCAATAGGCTATAGCGCACTGCGGCTTCCGGAAGCGCACCCCATGGAGACCCACTGCGTAAAGCCTCGACAATGCACATGCCCAATGCGTACACGTCTGACTCAAAGGTTGGTAGACTGCAGTTAGGTCCGAACAACTCGGGTGCCTTCCATTGAAAAGCACCGATAGCTTCACGAGGAGTGCTGGTCAATACTTCTCGACCGGGCATGAAACTTAGTCCGAAATCCGTCAGCTTGACCACACCCGCCTTCTCCACAAGGATATTGTTGCCCTTGAGGTCGCCATGGACGATTCCTCTCCGATGCAAGAAATGAAGACCCAAGGCTGCGTCGCGAAGCGCCCGCCATACCGATGGACTTCTGCCCGCTTGGATTTCATTGAAGAAGTAGTCCCGCAGGCTTCCGTTTTCCTCCTCTTCGCACACAAAGAGACCTTGCTCATCGGTTTGCCCCTAGGTGACATGCAAGTACCATATAGCGGAACGATATGTGGGTGGTGCAAGTTTCTCCAAATCGCAGCCTCCTTTAGGAAGGCACATCGAATCGCGGGATTCTTCAATTCAACGAGCTTGACGATGACGCGAGATCCGAGCCAAACAGCGTGGTAAATCTTGCCTAACGATCCAACTCGAAACGGTACCGGAGCCATTTCAACTTGGCGCCGGGTTATCACCCAGTCTTCGGTTCGCATTGACCGCGAGTCACTCGTCTTTGTTCGGTGAGCAGGCTGTACTTGCACTCTCCATCTCGTCCTCCCCGTTGGACCGGGCGTTCGTAACACCGCCCGTCTTCTTGGGTGTTTGGGCCTCTTCAAGCCTGCTCTAATGAGCAAACGGTCAAAGCGCGTGTTGAAAAGATGCATGAGCTTCTGAGTAGTGTGTCAGGGGTCAGTGTCTGGGATGGTAAATGGAAAAATGACGCCAACCTTGGTCTCGCTTCTCAACTCGGTCTGATGCGCACCGACTTCCAGCGCTGGCCTTTTCTGGTTAACAGGAAATACCCATGAGAGCAGGAAATTCCACCCAGCTTCAACGCACGCCACCTTCCTTCACTGCAAGTACATGAACCCAGCAAATATGGCCACAAAAGCTTGCTGTGATCTTTTTGTGTGCGTTGCGTGAGAATGAATCTGGAGTGGTGCAACTGGGTGCCAGTGCAGCGCCATTGGATCGTAGCGAGGAACGTTGACGCTGTCATCGCTCTCGAAGCAAGGGGTACCGCATCTAATGATTCTGCATCCTCAAACTGGAGTGAATGCACCACGGAAGGCCTAGCAATGCTTACTCTCGCACACTAAGCTTGGAATCAACCAACGATTTGGAAGTTATCGGCACCGACCATAATGCCAGAAAATATCTGCGCATTACCACCCTGCGATAAATTACGTCGCTGGATATTGGTGAACGCCTCCTCGCTGGGCTCAGAGGACACACAACACGGTTGAACCAACACTCCACTCATCAAAACGAGAGCGGTTCTTCTTCTTCATTATCTTGAGCGAACCACGGATGTTCAAGGGCCTGGACAATCGTAATCCGCCGCTCGGGGTCTTGTTGTAGCAATCGGCGTAGCAAGTCCTGAACCTCGGAGGAAAGTGGCAGCTCATGACCCGATTCTTCCGGCGTAGGCAAGACAATTTCTGCGCGAATGATCTCATCAAAGAGTTCCCGGGTGCTTTCTGACGCGAAAGGTAGTCTCCCAAACAGAAAAATGAAGAGTACGACCCCGACAGCCCATACGTCAACCTTGAACGGGTCGTACGCATCGCCGGAGCAGCACTCTGGTGCGAAGAACTGGTAGGTCCCCACTGTATCCGACACCAGCGCTGATTCATTAGTACAACTACCGTTGCCGAACGCTTTCGCACAGCCAAAATCAGTGATGTGGCATCGCCCTGTGTCGTTGAGAAGCACGTTATCCGGCTAAGCGTATCAGATAAAAGCACCAAACGCAACAACCAGAACTTAGCCACAAAGACACCACAACACGGGTACCGGTATCACAAAGTCCTGCAGCATTATGCTCACCTTGATGTCACGATGGCAAATACCACGTTGATGCAAGTACTGTAGACCAAAGAAGATATCAGTCAAGTAGCTCCGGGCCAGCTCCTCCGACAATGTGCCTCCGGTAGCCCGACTGTAAAAGTCCTTTGTATCTGGTCGATAGACCATACACGGCCCGCACGCCATGTATTCGAGCACCATGTAGAGCTTGTCGCTGTCGTTGGCCTCGATTGCTTCAAACAGCAACACAATGTTGCGATGATAGAGCGACCGCATGATCTCGATCTCGTCGTGCACTCGGTCGAGTGCCGTCACTGCCCGCATCCTTATAGGCACCGCGTCCTCTCCATCATCTTCTCCACTCTGTGGCGTCGCCGGCTCCGCGCAATAGTCTTTGAGTCTGCGCAGCGTTTTCTTGGAGAAGATTTTCATTGCAAAAAACCGCGCCTTGGGCGGGGCAAATGCTGGGGGAGGCAACGACGCCACTGCAGCTTTAGGTTCTCCACTGTTTGCAGCAGACGCAGCATTTACAACAACACCACAGGAGCTCAAAGTTCCGTTGTCCCCAAGCCTCTCACAGAGCTTCACCTTGCCGAACCGCCCCTGGCCCAGCGTCTGCAGCAGGCGGTAGTTATTCACCAACTTGTCGCCCGTTTCCGTCTTGCGCTTCACCACGCGGTGCGTCTCCGCGATGTTCCAGTGACGAGCTACGCTAGCGCTCATATTGGTGCCGCCTCGATGTTTTTTGTGATTTGTGATGCAGTTTAGGTGACTAAAAAAGGTCGTGTCTCCCGCGCGAGTCAAATTTCAAAAACGATGTCGCTCAAGAACCTCAAGCCGATCACCATCAAGCGCAACCCGACCGTTCCAGACGGCTACCAGCTCTTCCCCATCGCGGACAAGTGGGCGGAGCTGCTGCCCGAGTGCGTTCCGCTGCAATTCTCGTTCTTCCGGTGCGTTACAACCTCCTAGTTGCTCGAAAACGTGCAATGTATTAATCCTCTTTTAACGAATCCACTTGCCTCCTATCCAGCTACTTGGGCTTCTACGTAGCGTGCACCAAGAACGGGAAGTCGACGGTCGTTAAGTCTCGCGCGGTGGCGGCGCTGCGTGTGACTATTCAGAACGAGGACAAGGTCGTCTTCAACGAGCGCGTGGGGACCGCCTTCCCCAACGGCGTCTACTACGTGCAGGACATTCGGCTGGAGAACGCTGGCGTGCACACGGTGTGCGTGACTGTGGAGGGAGGGTTGGCCGATGATTTGGCGCCGCTCGTGCTCAAGACGCAGGTTTTCGAGTTCATGGAGCTGCACGAGTGTCCGGGTCTGGAGAAAGGAGCGTATCAACCGCTGCGCGAGTTTGTACTCAACTGCCTTAAGAATGGACACCGCGAGCAACTGCGCGACGACTCGTTCCTGGAGACCTACGTGCGCTCCAAGAAGCACTTGCTGCGTAACATGGATGCAAGAGTGCGTAGTGATGCCAATGTTGTGATTATGGGTTTGTTGTTCTGACGATCAGTGGTTGTGTTGCCGTAGTGGTGGCTGAGAGCGTTCGTGGAGCACACGCTGGAGCGCGAGGAATGCCAAAGGCTTCTGCAACAGAATGCTGTGGTTCGTTTCTTTGGTCTTACTTTGAACCTTTTTACATTAAGTTCTAATTGTTCGTTGCCAACAGATAAATTCTTGTCGGACCACACACAAGCGCAAGCAGGAGTACCCATGTAGATTCTCTTCTTTAAATTGGTGATGATTATCAACTGAGCGCTAACTGCTGCTTGTCGATGCTTGCTGTTCAACAGGCCGCACGGCAGACAAGAAGGAGCACGACAACTTGTTTGCAAGGCGGAAACGGGATTGGAAGCGCCTACGTGCAGGGGATATGCGGATGTTCACGACGGAGCCGCTTTACGGTAAGCAAAACGTTGTGTGTTGAGAACATCGCGTTCGTTGTCGACTAAAGTATTCTCTTCTTCTTCTATGTGTCTTCTCAGCGGGGGCGACCACAACGGTGTACAGCAGCAAGGAAATGTACCGCCAGCTAAGCCTGTACGCTCAAGTCTAGCTGAGCGCCACGCGTTTGCTTATCAGCAAGCGAGTAGCCTAGCGACATTTACATATTAGTAGTAATACACTCACTTGTCGAATTAGTCGGAGAAAAATGGCACGGAAATCGTGAACTCGAGCGATGGAGCGATCGGCATCTTCGCCGGGTTCTCGAACGCGGCTTCGTAGTACTCCCATAGCACTAAAACGTACTGCGATAGCGCACGCTCAGCGTAAGCTTCCAACTCTCGGGGAAAGTAGCGTTTCGCAGGCTTGAGTTTGCCATTTCCGGGATTCCGGCGCCGATGAGTAGCCGGGTTCATTTGCTCGGCAATCATCTTGAAATTTGCGTCCAGCTTGCTGGCGATTGAAAGATCCACTGATAACTCCTCGTCAACGAGACTGTCCCGGAACACGGCATCGCCACCACTGTGGGTGCGCTTTAATCGTGCGCTTGCGTCCCAGTTTGTGAGCCGCTGGAGTGCCTTCTTGCCGACGGCCGCTTTCTTCGCCGGGTCCATCTCACTGTCCGCAGTAGGACGCAACATGGCCTGAGCCAGCTCGCTCAAGTGACTCAAATAACTGAGTGCCGGTGACGCAGCCGACAGGCTCGAACCGTTGGATCTAGATATTGGCCCGACCTCGAAAAACGGGGTCTGGGCAAGCAGAATCCGATCGGATGCGCTAGGTAGGTCTAATCGGTTCGAAGCTGATGTTTTGAACACGATCATGTAGCAGAAAATCTTCCGAATCTGCGCAGCAACAGCAGCGCAGCGTGCGTGCAAGTCAGTGAGCATGTGTGGATATGAAGCATACAAATGAAGCAATATCACAAACCTCTTCGTTCCAATGCAAAAAGAAGTGGAAGAAATTCTCGCGCAAAATGAGCTCCGCGACAAGCCGCTTGCGAGAAGTTGTTGGCAACAGGTCTGTCACGTGGAAAAAACTCAATCGCTGTTAGTCAAACGGAATTGCCGAGAAGGTTCACAGTCGATCTGCACGCACCGATGCAGTTGTAGATGCAGGTGAGCACTTTCAGCAGAGTTTGGACGTGCGACGATTGCAATGCGCTACGCATGCTGCTCAAAAAATAATCTCCATCAAACACGGATCCCAGGCAGTGGCGGATACGACCGCCCAACTTGGCGGTGGGAGAACCAGCTTCTGTTGCAGCAGGCATAGCAGCCATCGAGGCCACCTCAAGCATACGTTGCAGGATGCCAAACGAATAGTTGACACTCGTGGGGTCGAGGATGTTGGTACTTTCCAGGATAACTTGCATGAGCACATTCACCAGAGCCTCATTCTTCAGAATTTCACTACCCGCGTCCAGTACAGTGTCAATTTCGCGATCATTCCAGTAGTCTTCCCACGGATCGCTCGTTTTGCCCTCGATAATGGAGAGAATGCGATTCACTGAAGGGAGCGATGAGGAGCTTGCACTAGACCGCGCACGCCGCTGGCACATCCGTTCAAAAACGGCCACATACATGCGCACAAGAGCAAAGTACCCGGGCACGCAATGCCACAAAATGCGGCCATCTGCATAGCGGTGGTTGCACCAGCTACTCACATCGCTCAGCACGGCTGCAACGAAGGTCACGGCCATAAGGTCATCCCTCCCCGGTGATCTCAGGCGCTCGATGAATAAGTCCAATCCGGCATCGATCTTGTCTTGGGATGTCACAGCTAACTTCACGAAAGCGTCGTTCTGCAGCTTATGGCCAATATATAGCAGAGGAACCTGGTAAATGAAAGTCACTTCCTGCTCCTCGCCGACGCGGTTCATTCCTTGTTGGAACACGGCCTCAAGAGCAACGGCAATAGATTTGCTGGAAGAACTTTTTCTCAGCATATCGTGCGGAATGCTCGGCGTACTACCGCCCTTTTCGGGGACCACCAGTCGACCTGTACCACGGTTCAACTTGTACTCCGAAAAAGACGAGAAGATTTCGAGTTGCAAGTCAACACCGCTGATGCGATCCGGCCGGCATTTCGTTTCTACAAACCAACATCATAATTTGAAGTCAATCGCGTGAAGCAAACAAGCTCACGCAACGTATAACATAGCCAATACGTTACCTGAGAGATCATTCCAGTGGCGGCGATACTGTCGCGGACTGCGCAAGCCACCGGTAATACTTCCACGAAGTGCTGGCCGCCGGCGCTTGTTTTTGGGAAGATAAGACCCCGAGCCATTCTTGGCGATGTTCAAATTTCCATTAGAACCATTGTTTACCCCATTTTGGATGCCATCGGCTTCACCTCCCTCGAGTTTTTCAGTGCACTGCAGCACCGCCTCCAGCAGCTTGGGGGTGGAGAAGGGAAAACGAAAATACACCGCCGTGTAGATATGTGCCACGAAGAACCTGTGCTCTTCGGCCATAAAGCGCGCCTTGCGAATCTTGACCGAGCAAAAACGCACGCTGCGCTCCAAGAGACGGATATACCGTTTCGACACAAGCGAGTCCAGATGCACCTGCTGTCCGTCGAGCGGATATCCCTCAATAAACTCGACGCGACGGCAAATATACACCGCCGCCTGCATATACAGCGCCCGGCATCGATTGCGCACAGGCACATGATCCACCATATCCATCAAATAGTCCCTACATTCCAACCAGCACCAATTCCGTCAACCCTGCACCAAAACCTCAAGCAGCAGCACATTTTTCGTACCACAAGTCGAGCAGCACAGTCTGGCCCACATGCAACGGCAGCATCTTGTTAAAGTACGAATGGTACGTGAGTTTGCGGTCCCCGGAGACTGCGGCGCTGCCTC
Source organism: Phytophthora lateralis (assembly GCA_000500205.2). Lineage (NCBI taxonomy): Eukaryota > Oomycota > Peronosporomycetes > Peronosporales > Peronosporaceae > Phytophthora > Phytophthora lateralis. The sequence goes on along the minus strand of AWVV02007143.1, from coordinate 11,063 downwards.
CGTTGGACGCTTCGGCCGCGGCCGCCGTGCCGAAGTCCAGGTAGAAGAAGAAGGGGCGCCGCAGCAGGTCCAGCGCCTCGGCCAGTGCCAACATCTTCTTCTCGAGGTTCCAGCCGTTGAGTTCCGTGGAGCGGCCGGCCCCATTGAGCACCATGGGCTGTGTGGGGCGCATGCTGCCGTTGCTGGAGATGGTGGGCGCCCCCGGTACGGCCGAGATCTCGCGGTTCTTGGCGATGTTCTTGAGCTGCTGGTGGAGCTGCGCGTTGAAGACCAGCCGCGCCTTCTCCGGGAGGCCGGCGGGGCGGTGCAGCGTCGCGTCGGCCATGATGATGCGCTTTCGACTGTCTCGGGAGGGGGTCGACGCGCTGAATGATACAACTGCAAGGCGGAACTGGGGGTGTTCTGTTTTCACTTGGAATTGTATGTTCCCACTAGATACGAATTGCACATGAATGGGGGAACAGCTCTTGGCTCATGCATTGAATTGAGGCTCGTGCTTTTTTGTCTTACTGCGTTGCAGTCGAACGGCGGTAAATACCATGAACACGCTAGTGCTGGAAGCTGCCATTTCACCGCGCTGCGGGGTCAGCAAGAGTGTATCCCGTACGAAGCGCGACAAACCGGGATTTCCGGCGCGAGCTGGCGATTTGAGCTCAAATTTGGCACGCGTGAGTCGCTTCAAGGTCTCGCCGCTCGAGTGCAGGTTGTCGGGATCTCGTGCAAGGACGGATGAGTGCGCGACGCACTGCGCGCACCGAACCTTCACCTCGCGTCGCCTCTCCACCGTGGAGTCCACGGCGGAGCATTGAACTCCGTACCGCACCCCATCCAAAGATGGTGGAGCAAGGCCGGCCCGTTCCGCCCTATCAAGCCGTGACTAATGACACCGAAACGAAGGATCCTCAAGGCTGTCCACCTGCGCTCGGGCGAGAGAAATCCCCCCACCCAACCTTTGTGGCAAGGTGGCATGCAGAATGCGAAGAAAGCGACGAGTTCGTTGTTGAAAAAGCGTCGTATGGTATTAAATAGGTTCTATGCCGAATAAGTTAGGAGGCTGTATGTGGGGGCCTCACGATCAGCCCCACCGCACGAGTCCGCTGCAACCGCTGCGGGCTTACTCCTTCCAGAACTCTGAGAGGTTCTCCTGCGGGATCTTGCGCGATGCACGCAGTACGAGCATCTCTTCGCGCACGGGCTCCGACATGGCGTTGCACGTGCGGTCCATGTCATCGGCGAACGCGATGGCCACGTCGTCGTTGAAGCGCACGGCGCGGCGCGGGGCCGCGAGCTCGAGCTCCTGAATCTTCTCCACGAGCGTATTTCGGCCGGCGTTGGCCTGTTGGATCACGACCTGTCGCCGCTGCTCGCTGACGCTCTCGGTGGCCTTCTCAATCTTCTCCAGCACGCTCATGGCTCGCTCCCAGTGGTTCTGCAGCATAAGCATGAGCGCGTGCTGGCGCGAGGTCCGCAGGAATGTGAGCGCCTTGCGCACGTTCTCGCAGCCGGTGACGCTGGGCCATTGCACGGCAGCGGCCTCGCCCACGGGCACAGCGGCCACGATCTCCTCCTGTAGCGGCTCCACGGCCATGATATCGACGGTGGGCGCTGACGAGCGCGGGGACGACTCGATCTGGCGCTTGCTGACTTTGAGCAGGGCCTCGCTGGTGGCCGAGTCGCGATTGGCGCCGAGGTCGTCCACGCCGGCGGCTGAGGGCAGCGACGGCCGCACGCGCTTGAGCAAGCGGCGCGAGAGCTCCTGGACTTGCACCACGCAGGACGTCATGTCTGTAGCAGTGTGTAGTGGTGGCGTACAGGACAGTGGTGCGCCTCTCAACGACAAATACAAAGTGCTCGTCGGGAGAGGCCGTTTCAGGGACTCTATTCAGAGACTCGACACTGGGCGGTGTGGTGCACCTCTGCTCAGCCGCGACCAAGTGGCGGCGCGCGGGTTCGGGCAGCGTTTGTGGCGCACTCGGCAACACCACGACAAACTGGGAACGGCCGGCGCGAGCAGAGACCGCCCTGCCATCGGTTCGGCAGCGCCATGCTGGGCTCAGCTTGGTTTCCGGGAAAGGCTGCAGGGCACTCACGAGGTCCGCTATAATACCAGTGACTGGGCAGCTCGAGTCAAACGGCGCATCGATACAGGAGGAAGCCGAGCTCCGAGCAGAGCAGAGGCGGGTGTTGCTATTCTGATGGCCCCCAACGAGTCGCACGTGATCTGGGAGAAACAGCTGCGGCGTCAAGCTGATCCCAAGCGCCGCGGCCCGCGGCGCGGGGCCCAAGCAATGGGGGGGGACATCGCGCTTGCTGTAGCCACACACAAGGCGCTCGCGCGAGCGAGCATAGTCGCAGGCGCCGCTCTTGAGGAACTCGCGCGCTGTGGACGGGCGAGTCAAGGAACCGTAGCAACGGTCCGTTGCTGCCAACGGATCCACGGGCTCTGTGCGCACCATCGCAAGCGCCCGAAATACGGCTTGGTCATCTTCGGGGCGTGTGTTCCGCCGCCCGGGCAAGCGTGAAATACCGCTTGCTTAGACAGTGCACGCCCCAGCGCCCCACAATCGGCGGCAGATCTCATCGCATTAATAACGCCGGAGCTCTATCACTCGAAACCGCGCGGCAAAAAAGTTCGCGCTCATTCATGACCCACGCCACGTTGGCGGGGCTCGCCCCATTGTGTATCGCCGGCGCCGACTTCCGCTGCGGCAACTCGCCGCGTTAGCTGCCCAATACTCAATTACACCACCGCATGTACGTCGGCCAAAATATATTCATTTGAGGTCACCACCAAAGCTTTTCACCACGTGTGGCTGCAGAGCTCACATACCACGTCAAGTTGCTGTCATGGCACTCCACAGAGCTGAAACTGGCGACTGGGTATCGCGAGCAGCTGGAGCAGTGCAGCCAAATCAGGTGGCGCTGGCAACGATTACCCGCGCCGAGGCTACCTGGCCAAAGGATCGCAGCGCAAGCAACAACTGGCCGTGTCCAGTATGGCACATGCTGCTTATGGGCGCCAGGCATGCTGCTCGCGAATTCACTCGAACGACTTTGAGAGGGGATACAGAGTGGACCACAACAGATACGCACTTAATCGTACTCCCATAGTACACACCCAAACATGGTGAAATCCTGTCTGATGACTATGCTGGGCCGACTAGCGTTGCTCGTTGCGCTCGTTGCGCTGGCGTCCGCGGACGCAGCGCTGCATACCCCCGAGTCGGGGCTGCGTCAGGTATTTTGTTGCTGTTTTGGCTGCCAATCAAAATGCATGGTGTGCGTCTGTCGGTCTCGGACTCATCGCCTCTTGATGCGCAGGTGATTGTGCTCTCTCGCCACGGAGTGCGCGGCCCCTACGGGTTGGGGACGGAGTCTCCATCGGAAGAACTGCTGCAGCAGTACGTGCGCAACCCAAATCTCGATCTTCCGCTTAGCGCCAACGCCTGGGGAACGTCGGAGACCGAAGATCCGACGGAGATTGTGTCGCCTAAGCTCACGAAGCACGGCTTCCACGTCGTGGAGCGGATGGGGGAGGTAAGACTTTTTGCAAACACATTAGACTGCTTTTGAAGTTTATAGTTCGTTTTGGATGGCTTAATTGTGTGCGCAGTATTTCCGAGATCATCTCTACGAAGAGTTTTTGAATGCCACTTGCGAGGAAACATTTGCATATGCAGACAATAACCAGCGGGACAATGTACGTAAATGTAAATGTTAAGATTTGCAATGTTTGTTTACTATCAATCTGATGACTGGAATGGGTACGCTTTAACGCTTGCAGCTGACAGCGATCGCGTTCTTGAGTGGACTCTACCCGTCCTGCAAGGGTATCGTGCCAATTACCAAGGAAACTCAGTTACTGTTTGAGCAGGGGCAGGATCCTACTGACAACTGCCCCGTGTGCTCGAAAGCTGGTATGCAGATCATTTCATGAGGGAAAGAGGAATAGGGTGGCTAATACTCATTGTCTCCGGACTGGGCTGTTCGTTATGCATCTACCGTGGTATGTAGTGTACGAAGGGATCACTGGAAGCACCGACACGAGGTTCGTCCTCCAAGAAATCCGCGAGGAGGTAGCAGAGGTCAACGACCTTCTTCAGTGTTGTGCCGCATCGGTGTGCAACATTGATGAGATGCCTGGCAACGTTGACGTCTCTAAAAGCTCTGAAAAGTGCGACCTGTTTGGAATCCCCACGCAGTGGAATGGAGCGTTTTATCTCCCATGGAAGGATACTCTCTCCAACACAGACTATTTTTCGGAGTGGCTTTTGCTGCAGAGTCTCAACAATATGAGCTTGCCCTCGCAGTTGACCTTCGACAAAGTCTTGTCACTCGCCAAGATCCACGAGGTGCGTCTTCAGAATGTGTGCTTGCTATCGTACTTCAATTATTAATAATCTGCAGTTCATTTGCTGCCACTGATCATGTACCTGTAGACGCACATGGATCTTATTACTAATGAGGTCAACTCTGCAAGCTTTGGTGCAACTTTGCTCGCCCACCTCACAGCTAGCTTTGAGCAGAATATCCTGCAAAAGCCCATGCCTGTGGCAAAAGGCGAGGGTCCCCATCTTTTACAAGGACCAGAGAATCGGCTATTGTACTACGCTGCCCATGATATCAACTTGTTGTATGTTCGCAACTTGCTAAGGTACGAGTGCACTACGCGTAAATGCCATTGGTATTGTGCCTCATATTGCCGTGCTAATGCTTCATTACACAGGTTGCAATGGTATACGAAGGGGTGGCACCCACATCAACCGGTGCCAGGTGGCATGCTTGTCTTCGAGCTCCACACTACTCCCTCCCCTGAAGTTGACGGCCAAACTGGTGCCAGAACTTCGCAATCTCGGCACCTAAAATCCGCAGGCAAGGGCAACACTCATGTATATTGGCACGTAGATGAAACCGACGGTGCGATCACCGATGACGAGAATCGATTCTATGTGAAACTATACTTTGTCGCGGCGTCTCCTGGTCAGATTCGTGACGGCGACCAACTCTCCCCAGAAAATGTGAGTCTGCGCGCTTGTATTGTACACCGTTTGATTCGTCTAACCTGAAGTGTGGCGCGCTTTGTCGAGCAGCCTCCTGATCGCGTGCAAGTGGTCATTCCTTCATGCTCGGAGGAGGTTGATATTGGTGATGGAGCTACAGATGTTCGTTGTCCCTTTTCGACATTCAAGAAGCTGATCGGCAAGACTCTCAAGCACGTCTGCGTCGCCGATACACTGCGTCCTTTTGTTGACGGGTTAAGTGACCCGGAGACGTTCTCCGAAAACTCCACCATCACCATGGACCTCGCGCGAAACGTTGATGTCAGTATAGGTGATAGTTTTCAGCAGCCACGTACAGCCACGACGTTACTTTGGACTCTGCTCGGAAGCCTGATATTGTGCTTCATAGTGCACTTGATCCGTCATGCCGTCAAACGCCGCATGGAGAAGCAAAAGTACGGGTCTATCCCGATGCAGACGAACAATCACTAGCGTTAAAGCGGGTTGTGCTGTTTACACGATGTATGATCTAGCTACACATGTCCATGGAGGACAGTGTTCTTGATAGCATCATAAGTCAATACACAAATTGATATTGGGTTGACAACCCGTATCACCACTTGCGAAGCTGAAATCACCACTTGCGAAGCTGAAATCACCACTTGCGAAGCTGAAATCACCACGATGGCCAGCACGCACAGCAACATACCGCAAGTACTATTACTACACACACACACACAGCGCTATGTGTCTGATTGTTATGCGGCACTTATGCCGACGGGCGTCTCGTAGCCCTGGTCAGCAGCCTTGATTGGGCTTAAGAGTGTATACCGTGGGCCACTGTCATTCGTAGCGAAAGGTAAGCGAGCGAGCACGCGCGAGCCTCGCTGGAGCTGCCGACCGACGAAACTGAGCCAGGCAGCGGCATGATATGTCATGTTCAAGTTGAAGTGGGCCATCACTCCGGTGAGTGAAGGTGCCCCATTATCATAGTTTTACATTATCATAGTTATACACAAGGTGGCCCACATGCCACTCCAGCAATACAGTATTATAATACATGTAGCAAGCGAGCGGTGAGCACCCTCGTACAATCAATGCAAACGTCCAGTTGGCTGCTACGCATCGCGGCGAAGCGGCAACGCAAAGTGAGACCGCAGCACGCGATATGGAGACGATTGGGCAGTACGATGCTCGACTAGGATCCAGTAACGCGCACACGTCACGGTCGGTTGAATCAAAATACGGTGTAATTCGGTAGTACGTAGTCAAAACAAGGTGGAAATTGTGGGTACATTACTTTGTAATGAGCAGCACTTCACCTGAACCTGGCAATTTGGCCTTAAAACTGAGTTCGATTTGCGGGATACCACACCAAACAACTGGCGACATACTCTGTGTCGCTGCCGCGCACTTCAGAATTCGCGGCATTGGGCATCATGGGCTTCATGGCAGGTGCACGCCATACAGCGCTCGCATTCGTGGTCTTCGCCGCTCTCGCCTCGGCCAGCAGCAACGATGACGATGTCCCCAGCATCTCTGAGATGGACACGTACGATGCGCTCGCCATCGCGTTCATGGTGGTCGGCCTTGCCGTGTCTTCCGCGGGCGGCGTGGGCGGCGGCGTCATCATGGTGCCGGCCATGGTGCTCATCATGAGCTTCGACATCAAACGCGCGACGCCCATCTCCAACATGGCCATCCTGGGCGGTGCCGTGGCCAACGCCTGGTTCAACATGCGCAAGCGCCACCCGACGGTGGATCGTCCCTTGATCGACCCGGAGCTAGCGCTGGGCATGATTCCCGTCGTGATCGGTGGCACTGTCCTGGGCGCGCTCATCAACAAGCTCATTCCGAGCTACGTCCTGTCGCTGCTCTTCGTCGTGGTGCTCGCTGTCGGCGGCTCGCGAACTCTGCTGAAGGGCATTCGCCTACACAAGAAAGAGGTCGCCAAGACAAAAGACGCCGAGATTGCTGCTCACGAGGTCGCTGCAGACGTTCCCGCTAATCCCGCCGTCTATGTCCAGACTAGCACGCCCGTGACTGCAGGTAAAGCTGAGGAAAAGCGTCTGAGTACGTCGGCGTCGACGGGCGACGAGGCCGGCTCAACTGGTTTACTGGCGCAGATTCTTGAGAAGGAACGTCACTTTGCCTGGGCACCCCATATTGCAATCATGATCTGCTACCTTGGTGTCGTGGCTGCGAGTATCGGAGATGCATCCGTCGACTGCGGGGGTGCCGCTTACTGGGTGATTCTGCTCATTGAGATCCCGTGGGTGGCTGTCTTCGTTGTGTACACCTCACGCTACTTGCACAAGGTGTACCTGCGCAAGGCTGCTGTGAACTACCAGTATGTGGAGGGTGACATCCGCTGGACGGAGAAAATGGTCGTGTATTTCCCTCTGGGGTGCGCGGTCGCCGGTATTGTCGCCGGTATGTTTGGTGTTGGTGGCGGCATCATTACAGGCCCCATTATGATCGAGCTTGGCATTGTACCAGAGGTGGCCTCGTCCACGACGGCGTTGATGATTTTGTACTCGTCCGCCGCAGCTACAGCAAAGTTTGCTGTATTTAAGATGATCGCGTGGGACTGGGCAGCGCTGCTGTGCGCGGTGGCCTTCGTGGTGACGTCAGTGTCGCAGGTGGTGATTTTGGGCTTCGTTCGCAGGACGGGTCGCCAATCGATCATCGTGCTGTGCATCGCTACGGCCGTGCTCATCGGTGCCATGATTATGACGTACCAGGCTATCAAGTCCACCGTCGACGACGCTGGTGACCACTTCTCCGCCGATATTTGTAGCTAGTACTACTTGTAGTAGTAGAAGTTGTCAGCTCCACAGTCGGAGGGAGCTTGTGCCGTGGTATACACAGCTAATATAGTGAAAGTTTACCCTTAAGTGTTGTTGTGTGCGTTGGTTGCACGATCAAGTTGATCATTGATAGCGTGCAACGCTCGTTCCATGTCTCTAAGGTGCTCTCGGCTTCTCACCGCGCGACTGGTCTGCCAGAAGTTTCCTTTTCGCCTCACATCAAGGACCTCCAACGGCGGAAAACGCTCAGCGTGGATGCCTATTTTCTGCCAAGCACGTGACTTTGGATCAAGCTGAAACACTCCCCGACATTCCCCGCGCGACCGACTCGAGTAGTCATGGGCAAATTCTATCCATGCCAGCATTCGACACCGGTTTTAATGGCTGTGTTGATCTCCGTGTTCGCATTGACAGTCGCAGCTTCGTCCGATGCTAGCAGCAGCAAAAGTTCGAGTGATAGAGTCCCAGAATTGCGCAGCATTTCGTCATTCGACACCTACGACGCGCTAGCGTTCGTCTTCATCGCCTTGGGGCTCGCTATCTCGGCAGCAGGCGGAGTCGGCGGTGGGACTATCTTGGTACCGGCGATGATCCTCATCATGGGCTTCGACATCAAGCGCGCTACGCCCATTTCCAACCTTGCCATCGTCGGCGGAGCCGTTGCCAATGCTTGGTTCAATATACGCAAACGTCACCCAGCAGTGGATCGCCCACTTATTGACTCCGACTTGGCTCTTTCCATGATTCCGCTCGTTATGGGCGGCGCTGTAGTGGGCACCATACTTGCCAAGCTGCTGCCCAGCTACTTGCTCTCACTGCTTTTCGTCGTGGTGCTCGTTTTGGGCGGTACGCGTGCGGTTTCGAAAGGCATCAAGATGCACCGTGCCGAGATGAAAAGCTGCAAAGTGCGAGAAATCGCCCCTGCACCATCAGCCGAAGCAGCAGAGGAGCAACGAGCCGCTGCGTACGTGGCTGTGTGTTCACCAAGCTCGTGTGCGGACGATAAACGAACTGTCGACGTGGGTGGCGATTCTGCTGGCGATTCCCTCTTGAAAGGATCCGGAAGTTTGTCAAACGAATGCGGTGGGGCGGACGACGAGGTACTCGCGGAGATCATGGAACGCGAGCGTCATTTATCACTGCCGAAGCAAGGAGCTATCATGCTCTGCTATTTGGGCATCGTGGCAGCAAGTATCGGTGACGCAGCGGTGGCCTGCGGTGGTACTGCGTACTGGGTGCTTCTGGTCATGGAAGTGCCATGGATTGTTGGCTTTGGCGTATGCACAGCCGCATACCTGTTCCGACAGCACGGCCGAAAGGTGTCGGTCAATTACGTGTTCGCAGCGGGAGATATCCACTGGACCAAGAAGACTGTCGTTCGCTTCCCGTTGGCTTGCGGCGGCGCCGGTCTGATTGCTGGTCTCTTCGGCGTCGGTGGTGGAATCGTCACCGGCCCGCTCATGATCGAGATGGGGATCGTGCCTGAGGTCGCCTCGGCCACAACGGCACTGATGGTGCTGTATTCTTCAGCTGCAGCGACGGCTAAGTTTGCCGTGTTTAACATGATCGCATGGGACTGGGCCGTGCTTCTGTGTGCGCTCGCATTTGTCGTCACTGCGGTCTCCCAAGTGGTCATATTAGGCTTCGTTCGCAGGACGGGGAGGCAGTCCGTGATCGTCCTTTGCATTGGCGCGACCATCTGCATTGGAGCTGTGCTCATGACGTACCAAGCCATCAAAAGCACCATCAAGCACGCTGGTGAGTCGTTCGAAGTCAACGTGTGCAAGTAGGTAGTTGCGCCGCATGGAGCCCCGCATGATCACGACACACAATAGGCTAAACACACTGCAACGAGAGAGCTTGAGCATTTACTTATATTGACAGTGTAAAGCAATATGCTTGTAGTAGTCCATTTGGATACGACTCGACTGCGCACACGGGCTGCAAGGCTAGCCTAGCCGACCTTAGAATAGTACAAGTACAGTACCAAGACGCATTTACCAGGCGCCGTGGAGCTCGCCCTCACGGTCACGGAAGTTGACAGACGCGGCCTTCAGGTCCTGCACTCCCACCATAGCCTCGCCGAGGTCGGTGGAGATCTCCTTGAGGATCTTGGGGTCCTTGAAGTGGGTCACGGCTTGCACCATAGCGCGGGCGCGCTTGGCCGGGTCACCACTCTTGAAGATGCCCGAGCCAACAAACACACCGTCCATGCCGAGCTGCATCATGAGCGCAGCGTCCGCGGGAGTGGCGACACCGCCGGCGGCGAAGTTCACCACCGGCAGCTTGCCCGTCGTGGCGACCTGCTTTACCAGCTCGTACGGGGCCTGCATCTCCTTGGCAGCCACGAACAGCTCGTCCTCGTCCATGGACTGCAGGCGGCGGATCTCGCGGTGCACCGCGCGGGCGTGGCGCACAGCCTCGACGACGTTGCCGGTGCCGGCCTCGCCCTTGGTGCGCAGCATGGCAGCGCCCTCGGCAACGCGACGCAGGGCCTCGCCCAGGTTGCGGCAGCCACACACGAACGGCACCTTGAACTTGTGCTTGTTGATGTGGTTCTCCTCGTCGGCCATGGTCAGCACCTCGCTCTCGTCGATGTAGTCGATCTCGATAGCCTCGAGGATCTGGGCCTCGACGAAGTGGCCGATGCGGACCTTGGCCATCACGGGGATCGTCACGGCCTTCTTGATGGCATCGATCATTTGCGGGTCGCTCATGCGGGCCACGCCGCCGTCCACGCGGATGTCGGCGGGGATACGCTCGAGGGCCATGACAGCCACAGCGCCAGCCTCCTCGGCGATACGCGCCTGCTCGACGTTCGTCACGTCCATGATGACACCGCCCTTGAGCATCTTGGCCAGGCCGGCCTTCACGAGGAAGGTGCCTTCGGTGGGGGTCGTCTGGGAAGCCATGATGTAGTCTTGGTCAAAGCTTGAGAGGCACGCGGCGAATACAGGAATGAAATCGGCTGCAACGCACACGTATGGCTACGGTGGCCCACAAATGGCCCGAACTAAGACCTGTTAAATTCGATGTTCGGGGTGGTCCACAACCTGGGCCGCTCACGAAACCTTATATCCAGGTGTTTTGTTGGTATCACTGCACTCGTCACCGTGTGGGCATCAGAATGCCACAGAGACTCGGTGCCGCCAAGCAATAGTGCGTATTGATGGCGATGCATGCCACCATGCGCAACTATTTGGGGATCAATGCAACAAGTATCGAGGTGGTGCGAGTTCTTGCTGCTACTGGT
>KV723419.1:7182-17796 GCA_000500205.2 Phytophthora lateralis | reverse complement strand
CCAACGGTAACGCGTTTCGTCGAATGCGGTGGCAACGGCGATGGACGTCCGGGTCTTTGCTGCATCAGGGGCCTACACAGAAAGAGAACCAATCGCCAGCCATGGGCGTGGCTGCAAGCTGCAGCAGCGCGCCACGAGCGTAAGAAATGCTGCCTCGACCCGCGCCATATAAGCTACGGGTAGAACTCCGTCGTGCCACGACGGAGTATGACTCGTGCTGGTAATTGCACAGACGCTGTTGCTGTTCTGCTGCTATAGCAATGACGACCAGAGCCCGAGCTGCTGTGGCTGCGGCAATGAGGGCGATTTGCTCGGCGCCACGTAAACGGCAAGTTGTGCGGCAGCGCGAAGCAGAGCCCGAGTGGGACGCGCCGCTCGCTTTTAACACGCTATCCCCGCAGTCAGTTTTCAGCTTCATATCGGTAGACACGCACCGCTTCAGCGGAAACGGCCCACGCAGGCCAGAAACGCTACGATTTCGGCGCAGAGCGACGCACGGCACGAATAGCTCAAGCGGCAGCATGTGGCTCCTTTGACAAGAAGGTCTCGGAAGGAGGAAGTGGGCGGGTGGGCAGTGCATTCCTCGATTTGACTCCTCCCAGTCTCATTCACACTCACAGCCCAGCACCATGAGCGTCACAGTGGACACCCCACACAACGACGTGCGGTACTTCGACAGCACGTGGCTGCAGATCGGCCAGGACCTGCGCACGCAGCGCTGGAAGAACGTGGTCAACATCGACCGCATGCTGCGCAACCACCGCCCGCACGAGGTGCTCACGCATGTGGAGCAGAACGCCAACTGGTACGCCAAGACCTTCACGCTCGCGCTCAAGGTGGAGCGCCTCATCTTCGAGGCTGCGGCCACGCGCGAGAGCTACCTCGACGAGAAGACGCTGCGCTTCCGCGTGGCGCAAGTCTCGCGCCGCCTCATCGATCTGCGCAAACGCAAGAACGTGGCCAAGTTCAGCGCGTGCTTACCCCGCCATCTCTCAGCGACGCGGCGCAAGCTGCAGTGAACGGCCTCCTGGACACAAGGACTGTACTATATCAGTATAATTTAGTTATCGAAAATGTATTGCAAAAAACTATATTCAAAGTGATTTCTACTCAGTCCATTCCACACCAGGATATGCCGAGCACGTCGCCCTCGAATCAGTATGTATCGCTCGATTGATCTCGTTCGCGCCCCGCTCGCAGAGAGTGGTGATTGCTGACGCGGAGGTTGTGTAACCAAAGTAGTTGACGTCGTTGCCGCGACTCCAATTCATGTCCTCCCTCAAAATCATGGCCACCCACTTGATTCGCAGCAGCAACGATTATTATTAAACTGAAGATGCCGCCAGCCCCGAGGATGGATTCCCGACATACGAGCGCTTTAACTGCGTCGAGCGCGACCGGGGCAAGTTGCAACTTGGCTCATGCATTGCACGCTGTGTTGGAGTACATGTACAAGGGCTGCACAGCCCGACCTGGTCTATCCAAGTGCCGAGCTAAACATGTCATGAAGCGAGATTTTGGTCGGCACTTCGAGACCTCGGTGGGGAATAGTTCGGAGGATGGGACGGAATAGCTTAATTCGCAGTGGATAGCGGTGTAATAGTATGGCAATTGTGATAATTCTATCCAGTTTTACTTCAACCAATCGTGAATTAACTTCAATCTTCCCCCTACCCCCGTGTATTTCGCGTTGAAGCCACTATAAACGCGCGATCGGCGATCAGCGAAGGCCCAAGGCTTCCTCCGAGCCAACACGCATGTCTGCTTGGATTTTCCAGAGCCCACGTCCATGCGGCCACGGAGTCGCTTTTATCGAACTGCAAGCTAGATTTAGAGCTCGGCAAGAAATAGCCCCAGCATCTCGGAGGAAAAGTGTAAAAATCCGTTCTTGCAGCGCGCTTAGGAAGCCATGCCACGAGTATGCAGCGACAATAGTGAAATTAAGCCCATGACGTCGCCTTCGCGGCCAAATTCAGTGTAAACGAGGAGAAATGTCAGCATTGCGCGCGTCCCAGCCTCGTCTCTGGAGATTCGATCACCGCGAAATGCCGCGCCAGCGACGATTTGTCAAGAGAAGGGCGACAAATTAGCTCATGGCAGCGTTTAACGCAACTCTTCGGCGACCAATCAGCGGTCGCGCAGTAAAGACAAGAAAAACGCGACGCAGGGACATGCGTCGTAAAGTAGCGGGGTAATGGAAACGCTCCATGGGCTTTCCAGGCCAAGCGCTGGAAATCCCCCCTTTGCCTGCTTCTCCTCGTTTACTCTGAATTTGGCCGCGAAGGCGACGCCACCGCGGCTGTCAGCTCCATTGGTGTTCTTCGTCACTTTGCGCTTTGCTCCGTCTGGCACATCAACTCCAAAGTCTCTAGATAAAATGACCACGGGACCCCCGACGTTCCCAGGTATCCGCACCGCCGACACAGCGCAGCATCAGATGAAGCAGGAGTCCTATTTCTTCGGCGTGAATCCCACGGAGCCGGCTGGTCCGTTCCAGGGCCCTCCAAATCTTAACATGTACGGCGCTCCATCCGGTCCGGGCTTCGACCCGAACACGTTCTCGTCGACTAGCAATTACAGCGTCAACTGGCGCGAGAACGACGCGGTCGTGCAGGGCCTCCGCACGCGCAACGTGGTCCTGATCGAGCAGATGCTGACCAACCACGCGCCGCACGACGTACTCACCCAGGTGCCTGAGAACGTGGACTGGCACTCCAAGACGTTCCAGCTGGCCGTCAAGATCGAGCGCCTCATGTTCAACACGGCTACCTCGCGCGAAGACTACCTGAACGAGGGCACGCTGCGCACGCGCGTGCAACACTTGTCTCGCAACTTGATCCAACTGCGGAAGCGCAAGAACATGATCTCGGAGAACTTCGCGATGCTGTCGATGGACTAGACTGCTATGGTGCTCGTAGCGACCAGTGACTGGATCGTACGAACAGACCCAAAGCGGGAAATTGTCGATGGACGCAATGCCGTTGTCTTAAAAGATGGAGAAGTGTGGAGGGTATTTATCGGAGAGGCTTGCTTGTATATCATGCAGCGAGCTCGGGAAAGAAGACTGTATTATTGATAATGTAAATTTTGTATTATCGTGAGATTTGTGCAGCAGTGATTGGTCTACTTTTGCGTTTTAATGCTAGTTTTTGGCTATCTTCAGCGTTAATGTGAAGCTTGAGCTTCTGCCGGTCCAAATGCTGACCACATCGATGGAGTGCTGCCTGCATGCTCAGAGATGGCTGCAGACGTTGCTGCGGCAACCAGTCACTGGTCCAGTGCGTTCCCTAACGGCTAGTATTTTCCTGCTATGGCCGTTGTGGTACGCGAAAGCCAGCCATGGTGTCAAGAAGGCCCTGGAGGGCGAGGGAATGCCAGCAAAGCATACGTATGGAGTCGCTCCATTGCGGCAACAACACTTCTATTCTATAGCCTCTATGCCTTGATGTGTCCGCAGCGAGTCACCACGAGGTTCCGCGTAGTGCAACCGACGGTGGTGACCACCATTCCAATCCGCCGAACTGGCTGGTCTGAATCGGAGAAGTCGCGGAGACACGCGCGAGATGGAAGCCCGCCGCCTTGCAGTTCTTTGCTGCCGCGAAGCTACTCGCGATTTGTGCGGCTGCAATCGTTTGAATTTTTTGATTCAGGGGCCCGATTTCGACGGTCGTGCTGTGAAAATGTGGAAGTTGAAGCCCTGGAGTTTTTTCCCGAAGAATTGTTATTTTCCCGATCACCAGCTGAAATGTGACAGCTCGGTGCCCTTACCTCTGAACAATTGCCAGTCTTGGTGGTGGCTGTGTTGTGACCGGTGTCGCTTTGCCAGCTCTAGTAGACACATTAATTCGCTAAATAATACCGACGCCTGCAAGTCTAATTCCGCTAGTTGAGCTGCATATTTGAACTCCATTGCAGACTGAGTATATGACAAACTCTACTATAATTGGGCAGCACAACTTGCAACATGCGGTTGTTCTGCAACAAAAAACTACTAAAATTACAGAAAAATATTGCCATAAATTGTCCGGCGGTGCCTGACGACGATGTGCACCCGTAGACGCCATGCGAAAAGGGATCTATGAAACCTTGCCGAAAGAAATCGAGTCCGCTACCCAGCACAACACAACGGATTCGAAGTGGTCGACTCGAACTTCGAGCGTCGGGCAAGATTTGCAAACACGCTCGGCATGTACTGCATCTGCTGACGGCGATAGCGACAACTGTTTCTGTCAGCAGTAATGACAGCAGCGTCGGTGTCGGCACTACTTGATGACAGTTTCCAGCGAAATCTGCACGTTCTGGTTTTTCGCTGAATTTGTGCGCCTTAATTTGGCGGTAGTTTGAAGATTTTTACTAACACAATTGTTTTGTTTTCTACCGCCAAAGTTCTCTTGATTGCGATCGAAATGTTGCCATAGTGCACTGCGGCTCATCCCACGACTAGGGTTCAGTCAGCCAATGGAATTCGTGGGGCTACATGGATACGAAGCGGTGCGAGAGGTGACTTGACGTGTCTATGGCTCGACGCGGCAGACTTGGTTTTCGTATGGTTTACCAACAACCTTTGCGAGTTAAAGTATTTCACGCGTTGCAGTCCAGCCTGCTGAGCCTGACAAAGGGTTGGCTTCCATCTGCATCTCGATTGTCTGCAAGGCTCGCTGCGGTGCGTTGTGGAGACGACCCCCCTTCTCAAGTTGGCGAAAAATAGCAGTTGGGGGCTTTCAGTCTGGGCTTCACTTCTTTTTTCCTGCCGGTCCCGCCGGAAGAAACATCGCCCAAACTCTTGGAGATAAGTCGATCACAAGCAGCAGTCCTCGCCTGTGCCACAGGCGGCCCGCGCGTTTGTAGTCGTCCCAAGAGAGAGAGAAGAGAAAGAGAAACCCAACGCCAAAAAAGCTGCCACTTTCAGTTTCGGTGGTCGCCGATTGGAACCTCCACGCGGCAAATGCCCAACCTTCCCATGAACGGGTCCCGATTTCCAGCAGCCGTGCGGGACTTTGACAGCGCAGGAGTTCCCGCGTACGTGTCTGGCGGGGCCCGGAGCAACGCCACCAGAATGGCAACTCCAGTAGTGGCGGCTACAGGTCTTCAGAACACTCTCCCGGTACTCTCTGGAACCCCCAGCGTCGGGTGCGCCGCCACCCCGACAATGCCCAACGTTGTCGGTGTTGTCGAAGTCCCGACGGGTGGCACGTGGCGGCAGGCGGGCGACGAGATGCGGCGGCTCCGGTCGCGGCACGTGATCCTCATTGAGCGCATGCTGCGCAACCACCAGCCGCACGACGTGCTCACACAGGTGCCCGAGAACTACGACTGGCACTCCAAGACCTTCACGCTGGCCATCAAGATCGAGCGCCTCATGTTCACCACCGCCACGTCCCGCGAGAACTACCTGGACGAGAACACGCTGCGCTCCCGTGTGCAGCTCCTGTCGCGCCACCTGGTACGGCTACGGAAGCGCAAGAACGCCATGGCCGCGTCCAACGAGACCCGCGTGTAGACGGATGACGAGTGACGGTACAGGGACATTTCAGGTTTAGTTAGACACCGACGGTGGCGGTGATGGAGGAGTCCTCTTGTGGACGAGGTCGCTAGAAAGAAGGCAGCTTAGAGCTGCACATATTTAAAGTAAGGTAGTATACGATGTGTTGCCAAACTTGCTGGGAACCTGGTCCCGTTCTGTCCAATACAAGCGTCTGCCACCCTGGATTCACTTGATGACTCATCGTTCGTGTGTAGTCGTCGCCCGCCCGGCGGAATACTGCTGCGCGGCTTCCACACGCATGAGAATCTTTGACGTTGATAACAGCGTCCTCTTGGTGGCTGAAGACCGCTGTCTTCCGCCGAGCCATTTTAGCGTCCAGGACGGCGTTGCCTCTGGCTATTTGTCTTGCACCGGCAAAGAGGGGCTGTGCACGTGGCGCCTACCAATCTTCTGAGATGAAGTGCGGCGTCCACCTCATAACGTGATATTTCAAGCCTGAAAATTTAGCAAATTTTAAGTCTGGAGAACACGCGAGACTCAAGTACAAGTGCAGGATTCATTCGAGGCAGCATGGCATGGCACATTGTGTGTCTACATGTATTATGATCGTGGGGAATTTGTTGACCGGCAGTCTGCAATGCGTTTCGTCCGTCGATCGGCAGTCTGCAATGCGTCAAGCATTGGAACTTCAACTTGTCAACTGGAGCGGCGTTCAGCCAGGTTGCCAACTTTCGCCCATAACAGACCGCAGGACCCCCAGTTCACCACCACATCGGTATCGGGTCAACTTGTAAAGTGAGATCGGCAGCGCATCAGCAGGTGAAGACGCCTGGGAAGCTGCTGCGTGATCTCGATAAAAATAGTGATGGCGAGATATAGGCTGGAAGCTATTATGGAGGACTTTCGTGTCTGATGCTGCTGAGGACGACGTCGAAGCGGTGCCACTCATCGTGACGATACCTTTCGGTCTCGATCATGACCCATGAGCCTGCGAACGCGTTTAGTGGGGTGCGTTCTTGTTGATGGGCGGACTGCACGTGCGATGGCGGCTATTAACATTGTCGCTGTTCCCAGGCTTCCAACGCTTCCGGCAGAGCAATGTGGAAAAGACAAGTAGCAAATCAACAGTCTAGAGAGAGTTCTGGCAGTGGGGGTAACGCTGCGATGGCTCGGATATCTCTGCCCTCGGGTGAACAGATCCACGACATGTGCGTTGATAGTGAGTGTGTTATCCCTTAATGGTAGCCTTTCCAACATGGTCATTGTGTGTACAGAAGCAAGCTGTACCAGAAGCACTGCATCAAGGACGAACAGCGCCCAGCTCAGCGCATCAGCCAGGAGAAGGCTCGTTCAGCCCGCGAAATGCGGTCGACAGGAAACGGACGGCAGCCTCTAGACCCCGAGCACCTCCTTGCTCGAAAGCTCACTGGGGTGCCTGACGCTGTTTACAATACAGACTGCGGCTCGAAGAAGGTGCGCGTGCTAATCGGTGTGTGAGTTCTTAACCCTCCTGACGTGTTCAATGGATATGTTGCAGACCCTCCAACGCAATGTTGAATCCGGATCCAATACATGCCGAGGGGCATTCAGTTCTACAAAAGACCGGTTTGCCAGCACAGCAGCGTATCGTTCGTCTACGTTTGCTAGCGTGGTGAAGGAGCCTTACGCAGACCCACAGGCTGTGGGGCCTGGCACGTATCGGGCTCCTCGGCGTGCAATTCATGTGAAGAAGAAGCACGTGCCAACTCCGACGTACATCAGCAAGGCTGCGCGGTTTGAAGAAGCCAACGCACAAGTGACCGCTGTTCTGGCTCTTGCGATCCCCACAGCCAACTCGCCGGATGAAAGGGACTACAATCTCGATAGCAGTCCCCGCGGTGCCGGGGGTGGTGGCCGCTTGTCTCCTGATAAAGTTCGGGGTCCTGCGCTGTCCACCACGCCTCGCTTCAAATCGGACCAGTTCCCAGGTACAGTCTTACAGCTTTCTACAATACGCTCGAGGTTACAGAACTAACGTGAACGATGAGAGCAGAGCGGTACGTATCCTCGAAGCAGCATCGCATCCAGGATGACGCCCCCGACCGCTTCTACGACGTCAGTCCGTCGTGCAAGGTCCGTATCTTGAACCCAACTTTCTTGCTGTAGCTTCTCGTAACGAATGTTTAACTATTTCCCCCGCGCAGTTCTCAGTGAGTGCAGCCGTCACCAGCTCCAGCTTCAAGTGTTCAGCCATGCAGTCCCGCGCGAGTCGACTATCATCGGTGCGTGTATTTCACGAATACCATGGATGGCCGCCTGCTCTAATCGGTTGAGCTTCTGCATGGCAGGAAGCCGCAATGGTCCACAACACGCCGAACTTTCCGATCTTGACCAGCGCCACTCAAGAAACTGTCGGTCCAGGCGCATACAGCCCCAAATCCAAGCCCAGACCACCCGAGGACGTCAACTTCATCATGATGCCGCACCATGTACGTTTCATTTCGTACCTTGGGAATGATTTGCGTCACAAACTAACATTTGTACCAATGCAGATGGACCGCTTCGGCCTACCCAGCGCCAAGGTGGGCTTCATCGAAGCCCGCTTCCGCCGATTCCCCGTAGACCCGGAGCCGCCAATGACACCGCACCGCCCTATGCCCAAGTCGCCACTTGCAAAATAACATCTCGAAGCTTACAGTGCAAGCCGAGTTGGCAAGCTTCAACTGCTGAAGTTGAAGTTATTGAGTTTTAGCCAATGAGCGCATTATTCTATTTATCACTATTATCCACCAATGTCATGCCTCTTCTCTTATTG
Source organism: Phytophthora lateralis (assembly GCA_000500205.2). Lineage (NCBI taxonomy): Eukaryota > Oomycota > Peronosporomycetes > Peronosporales > Peronosporaceae > Phytophthora > Phytophthora lateralis. The sequence continues at coordinate 9,517 of KV723419.1, read as the reverse complement.
GCAGAAACGATTCAGTGGCACACAATTCGAGACATCATGGTGGGGAACAAGCTCTGGAAGACGGCGCCCACGGCGGTGTTCAAGACCATCAAGCCCATCGTGCACTGGGGATTCGTGCCGCTCGTCGTGTACATCGCGCTCAAGCAGGAGCCAGGCCTCACGTGCGTCCCAGATCCTCTCCATTTTGAGCTGAAAACCACATTAAAACGTGTAAATCGCTAACGTGTGGCTGCTATTCCTACAGTCTGTTGCAGATTATCAACCCGTTCGCAGCACCCGCGGAGCCTCCGATGATGTAGAGTGACTCAAGGCGCCCTCAGAGCCCAAGTCCCGGCTGTTAGAAGCCTGGAGTAGGAGCTGCACGAAAAGAGGAGTGGCAAAGATGCATTTTAGGGGCTGACGGAGCTGTGCCGGTCGTGTCCAATCTCTTTTTGTTCTCTTAACTTTCTTGCCTCTTTCGTGTGGTTTGCTCTCTTCTTCTCTGACTTGTTTTAAAGACAGGAGAGTGGTGACACAAGTGCAGGAATTTAGCACTTCCAGATCCGGCACGTGTTGTCCTTGGAGCCTGCGTTGAGTGGGAAAAAGAATGAGGTTTTGTGGGGGTGGATGGATGGAGTTGTGTACGTACCTGTGATAATGGTGTCGCCTTCGTAGTTGAAGGCGCAACTGAAGATCTCGTCCGTGTGGCCCTCGAGCATTTGCAGACAATCGCCAGTCTCGACCTCCCAGAGCCGTGCCACCTTGTCGCTGCTGGCCGTAAGCACCTTGGACCCTTGCGGGTTGAAGCAAACCTTGGAGATTTCTGCCTCGTGTCCGATCAGGATGGCTTGGCACGCACCTGTCATGGTATTGTAGATACGCGACGTGCCGTCCGCCGACGCTGTCACGAGTTTGGAGCCCGTGGCGTTGAAGCTCACATCCAAGATTTCGTCGTTGTGGCCTCGCAGTGTCTGCACATTCTGGCCGGAGGCGACGTCCCAGATTTTGCAGGTGCGGTCGATGGATCCGCTGATGCACAGCTCGCCCGTGTAGTTGAACTGCGTGCTTGAGATCTCTCCGTGGTGACCCGCAAGTGTGTGGATGCAGCGGCCACTTCGCACATCCCATACTTTTACCGTGTGGTCGAACGAGCCCGTGATGATACGGTCGCCTTGGGTGTCAAAATTCAGACTCACGATTTCAGCGGTGTGGCCGAACAGTGTATGCAGCTCCTGTCCAGTCTCCACGTCCCAGAGCTTAGCCGTGTTATCCATCGATCCCGTGCCAATGACCGTTCCCTGTGGGTTAAATGCCAAGCAGACAATCTCCGTCGAGTGTCCGCGGAAGGTGTGGTAGAGCTGACCCGTCTCGGCGCTCCAGAGCTTGCAAGTCTTGTCAAACGACCCCGTAATGATCTTGTCCCTGCAAGTCGTGAACAGTAGCCAAATCCGTCAGCAAAACAAAAAAACTCGAGCACAGGATCAGACAGCACTCACCCGTAGGGATTGTTGAACGCGATAGCGTACACGACGTTCTTGTGGCCTTCCAGCGTCAACAACTCGTCACCCGTCTGGGTATCCCACACCTTACAAGTGCGGTCATAGCTGCCGGTAATGAACCTAGGAAACACACGGTACCATCAGCCCCAAAGCAAGCTATCAGCAAAACCCACCGCTTATCTTACTTGTCTCCAGATTTGTTGAAGGCGCAGTTGGTCAATGGTAGGATATGAGCCCGCAGGATCTTGAACAAGTAGAAGTCATTGCTGTCGTTCACCTCCAGCTTCTCAATCAGCTCTACCACAACATGAACCGTTATCAACTCCATTGGGCACCTCTATTCAACAAAAGTGGCATTATCCTCACTGTAAATGAGGCGACGAAGCTGGGGTTTGCGGGACTCGGAGATCAGTGGCTCTTCGAACACAATTTGGTTCACCAACACCTCAATATCCGACCTGCATGCAAACTGGTTAGTATCAAAAGCTATTGGAGTTTTTAATCAAAAGAGTCATTGTGTCATTACTCAGCCGTGAGGTGCAGCAAGTCGATCTCCTTCATCTCGCGCGTGCCGTCTCGCAGTTCATACTCGAGGATGATCCCCGGCGGGTAATAACGCAGCAGGAATCGCTTGAGCTTCATGGCGGCGACTGGTGGGTCCTGGTCGATAATAAGGATCCGCTCGCGATCCTTTACCTAGTGGGCGACCTTTGAAGTCGTCGTGTTGAATACATTAGATTGGAGGGACAACATGGCTACATCCTTCTCCGCATGTTTTAACCCCCCATTCCCCGATGTCAGAGGGTACGACAAGAGGTTATTATCGTTTTTCACAAAGTGTAAGATATCGGATAGTG
>KV723418.1:0-19997 GCA_000500205.2 Phytophthora lateralis | reverse complement strand
AGCGTAACCTGGGCTAACATTCGTACAACATCAGGAAATGTTGCAGTACCAGTACCAAACTGGTATTCCCAGTCTAAGTCGCATACGCCCTAGAACATTACGTATTGATATAACGATTATTTCCTCGGAACTTCCGAGTTTTCGGGTTTCCCAAAATGTTAAAGTTAAGTTTTGATGACATTGCTGTAGCATACTATGCGGGCCTCTTCCGCTTGTTGGTTCGATACTATCCAATTGTGATGGACTTATTGGGGCCAGTACGTTATCTGGTTGTGGCCCAAGATGTTTTAGAACTCTGGATCTAAAATCAAGAGAATATGAGGTGCAGCGCCGACACGGCTGTACGTTCACAAAATACAGGTCGAAGACGGAAATATCAGCAATGTGCTAACCTTAGATTTCTAAGCTTCTTTGGCACCGGTATCTCTATAGAATATACAGCGTCCACGAAGCCTCCACGACAACTTAATGCTTGTTTTCCAGCAAGTAGAGCAGGAAAGACGCGCTCGACAATTTCACGGCGCAGTTGACGCGGTCCAAATCGTGGCCGCCCTCCACGAGCCCCCAGTTGTTGATCTGGAACTCCTCCTCCAAGCGGCAGATGTCCATAGCTTCCTTGGCTGTGATGTGGCGCTTGAAAACCGCCAGCGCAGTGATCAGAGACTGCAACAACAACACCAAAACCCACCAAAATTCGTCATTCTTCCACTCATCAACCAGCCGTTCGCCACCACCATTTTACCTTGCACTCCTTCGTGAGCGTGCGCATGGCCGTGAGCTCAAAGTCGTTGAGCGTCTCCAAGTATTCGCGGACGTTCTCCACAAGCTGCAGGTCGTGCGCCAGTCGGTCGATGCTGCCGTGGCTCACGTCCACTTCTCCCTCGAACGCGTCGCTGAACCACTTGCGGATGGGCTTCCACTTCTTCTGCTGCAGCGCCACGAGTTTGTCCTGCTGGTCCGCCGTGACCTGGTAGCACACCGTGTCCGTGTGGAGGTAGTGCAGCATCTCGTTGATGGTTTCCTGGCTGCTGGAAGTGAACACGAGGTCCAGCGCCGTGGACGCCAGCGTCATGATGGGCATCGTGGCCGGGCGGATGTCGTGGCTCTGCGCGTCCCACTCGTGGGCCACTGCATACGCCATGGCGCGCGTGGGCAGCTGCACGGGCTGCTGCCTCGGCGTCTTGACCGTCTTGCCGTCCAGCGTCACGGCGAAGAGTTTGCGCGGCTCGGCGTCGGCCTCCGAGGGCTCCTTCTCCACGTCCTTGACGCCCACGTCCTTGTAGAAGCGCAGCACGCCCGTGATCTTGGGTCCGGCGATGCCGCCCGTGCCGGCTTTGGCCGAGAAGGCGCGCTGCGCCAGCGCCGTGATGTGCGTCCTGGAGTTGCTCGCCATGGTGTTCGCAGATCGAAGTGTGGGTTTAATCTCTGTTAATTGTTAATTGATTTGTTTAGTTCTAACTTTCTTGATTAGAGAGATATGTCAGCCAACCCGCAGCACGTGGTGGACACGGAGGACGCGGCGGAGCTCAACCTGGGTGACGACTTCCGCAACGAGACGTGTCTGTCGAACGCCGAGGTTGCCGTGATCCTGGAGAAGCAGAAGTCCGACTACGAGACGCAGGAGAAGCAGCTCACCAAGTGCGTCGAATGATGTGCCATTCAGTTTCCCTCACTTTGAAAAGTTTGGGAATGATTGACTGGGGGGTTATCGCTCTTTGTGGGTGTTTTGCTATGACAGTGTGTTTCAGAAGACGTACTCCTACGTGCAGCGCTTCAGCGGCACCAAGGACCCAGTGGCCAACCAAGCCTCCGTCACGGAGCTCCGCGAGTACGTTGCGTGCTGTTGTTTTCGTCAACGTGGGGGGTAGAGATACCTAACTATTTTTTTTTTTTACGATGCAGGGCGCTGATGTCACTGGCGTTTCAGCGTGAAGAGGAAGGCGAGACGGTCGAGTACCGTTTGGAGGAGTTTGAGATCGCGTGTCTGTCCAATTTGAACCCGGAGGAGGTGGAAGAGGCCGTCGCATTGATCCCCAGTCTGCACAAGCGCTTCGCCGAGGATGAAATTGAAGAGATCTTGGGCATTGTGTCTCGTACGGCGGCTCGCATGTTCGGCTAAGTTGCATCGGCGACATCCTAACGCAATGCAATCTGTTAATTGACAATTGACATGCACTTAACGAAATGCTGATTACTATTGGTAACAATATCGCACGTTTTGCTGTTACAACGGCATTGGCCAAGATGACCGATCGCGTGTATGTCCCGCGTCGGAAGCGCCGTCGTGCAGAGCCTCCAGCGCCTTCCACAGACAGCCAAGCTTCTCATCCTGTGGATTTATCCACATACGAGGCCTCAGCAAAGCAGGAAACTTCATGGGCGCGTCAGGAGAGAGGAATCGTCGTCGAAGGAGAGGGCCCAATCCCGCCTCCAGTCCACAGTTTTTCAGAGTTTTCGCTGTCTTCAGACGTTATTTCAGTGTTGCAATCTCGTGGGGTTGTTGTACCATCAGCGGTGCAAGCTCAGGCACTTCCCTGCATCTTCCGAGGCATCGATGTGATCGCTTTGGCCCCCACTGGAAGTGGCAAGACGCTCTGCTACATCCTGCCGATCCTCGGACTGCTTCAAGCACAACAGAGTCGTGCTGCTCCTGGGTTTGAGCTCTACCCAGCAATGTTAATGTCTGTTCCCGTTTCTCCACGTGCGTTGGTGATTGTGCCGACGCGAGAACTTGTGGACCAGGTGGTTCAAGACCTCTCTGCGTTCTTCTCCAGCTCGTCAACGCTCCCTGTCGTTGGGATTTGTGGTGGTATTGCGGTGCAGGAGCAACTAGTGCAACTTCGGCGTTATTCAAGTGCAGCAGTGGCAGTGGTGGCAACGCCAGGAAGGCTGTTGCATCTTGTCCAGAGTCATCGGGCCGTGCTGTCGCTTGGCCAGATTTCTCTACTCGTAGTTGACGAAGTGGACAGAGTGCTAGAAGCTCCTGAGATGGAGACACAGTTACGCGAGATTCTGCAGCTTGCAAACACTGCTAGGCGACAAACATTGCTGTTTTCTGCAACACTTCCTGTCTTTTTGCCACGGATGGCACGATCGGCAGTGCTACGACCTGTCACGATTCGCGTTGACAAGGCTAATATGCCGAATCTAGCTCCAGCTGTGCGAAGCTCTTCTTCAAGCCACGCCCCTAGTAGTGCCCCGAGAGCCATGCTAGCCCTCTCGACGACAGCGAATGTGGTTCACGATGTGCAGTTCATGCGCCCCGCAGAAAAGTCCTCTCGGCTGCTGAGTGTGTTACGCGCCACCGAGCAGCCGCCAGTGCTAGTCTTCTGTAATTCTCGTTATAATGTCGAGCGCGTGACCCGCCTACTGCGCAATGAACAATTTCACGTGGCACCATTGCATGGTGGTCAGTCGCAAGGTTATCGCACCCAGGCATTGCGTGCCTTTCGAGCAGGCTACGTTGATGTACTAGTTGCTACAGATCTGGCCTCAAGAGGACTAGATCTGCCTGGTGTTAAGCATGTTGTGCTATTTGATATGCCTCTTACGATTGAAGACTACGTGCATCGCTGCGGTCGTACAGGAAGACATCCTGGCGGTGATACTGGCGGTGCTGGTGTGTCAGGGAAGGCTACATCCTTCCTGACGCGCGAATGTATTATAGCTGCCGAGTTGAAGCAAGTACTGCAGGCAGCAAGGCAGTCGTTGCCGCGTGAGCTTGACATACCAAGAAACTTTCAGCAACCAGCCCTTGCCAGCCGACATCCTTCGTCGGAGAAACAACAGTAAGACGCATTCGCCAACCATGGCAGCCAGTTAGTTACCCGAGCGACTGAATTGGGACGGTGCGAACTCAACTGGCAGCATATACGAAAAGGAGACAAAGCAAGCAAGGCGGCAATGTCGTTTGATCGCCCCATGATGGAGTCGAAAGACGCTGCGGAGCTGAACCTGGGCAAAGACTTCATCGGCGAAACATGTCTATCGAACGCCGAGGTGGCCATAATACTCGACAAGCAGAAAATCGACTACAATGAGCAGAAAAAAACATTGACCAAGTCACGCGTTTAACTGTATGCTATGGTGTCTTTTAAGGCCTAATTGCTTTTGTCATATGATGGTGGCACTTACTGCAGAGCGTTCAAAAAGACTGAGGCTTACGTGATGCGCTTCACTGGAACAAAAGACCCGGTGGCCAACCAGGCCGCTGTCATTGAGCTCCGCGAGTATGTATTTGGCATCGTCACCTTCATCCATGGCTTATCGATATGGCGTGTAATTGTAGAGCTTTACAGACATGCGCGTTTCAGCATGACGACGAAGTTCATCAGCTGGAGGAGTTTGAGATTGCAAGTTTGACCAATTTGAACCCGGAGGAAGTAGAGGAAGCGGCAGCGCTGATTCCAAGCCTTCTAGAACATTTAACCGAGCATGAGATCGAGGAAATCTTGGGTCGTATCTCTGGCATGGCAGCGAACACGTTTCGCTGAGCATGACTTGTTGTTTGAACTCCCGTTGCAAAAAATCTACTTTAACTTGAGTTCAACAGTGATTTTGTTTATCAACTCTCATACCGATTCACGTCTACCACGAGTTTTTGCAATGTCCATTTGCAAACTATAGTTCGTATTCGCGAAAGCCCTTGACGAGCTTCATTACCTGATCACCAGCAAAACGACCAAGTGCACCGCGTGCCACAGCCAGTTCTGAGAACCGCGTTACGCCGTCCGTCAGTGAGCCAGGCGACGAGTTGCTGGCACCAGCCACATCCTCAACATTTTCGAAGTGCTGCAACTTCTCGTACGCAGTCTCGGCACGAGCAATAGCGAAAGGTACGGGCTCAAATGTATGGTCTCCATACTTTACTGGCGTGGTGTGGTCACCCGTGACGACAATGGTCACCTCATTGCCTTCCTCTCTGCACTGAGCATGGATACCCTCCAGCAGCAGGGCGATCATCTCGTCCGCGCGTTCAATAAAATGCACTTTCTTGCCCACGTCACGGTCGTGGCCGGCGTCGTCCACCGCCTTGACGTGGACAAAGCCAAAGTCAAACTCACCGCCACGCAACAACTCCAACGCGGTCTCAGCCTTCGAGAGCAAGTTCGTGTGGTAGTCTCCAGTGGCGCCCGGAGCAGTAGCAATTTCAAAACCCAGTGACATGCCCAGACCAGCGATGATGCACGTTGGGGCAATCATGAATGGGGTAAGTCCATGCATCTCAGTGAACGTTGGCACATCAATCCGTTCGCCGGGACCACGAAGCAAAACCACATTTGCTGGCGGCTTACTCTCTGCTTCACGTGCCTTGTTGATCGGGTGTTCCGACAGTCGCTTATGAATTTCGTCGGAAACCGCGTTCAGCACCGTGCTCGAGTACGCAGCCTCAGGCGTGTCGTTCATTGGCTCTGACTTCACCAATGACAAACTTCACAGCGACAAAGAGTTAGTATCAGGCATTAGGCATACTAATTCTACATCTTTAAGACGTACTGGTCTTTCAGCGGGTCAGTGCCCGTTATTTTGTCACAGAGTTGAGGGCCCTTGAAAACAATACCACAGCGGTGTTCCGTGGCATATTTCGTAGCCACGACCAGGCCCGGAAACTCTGGAAGCGTCAGCCCATTCAAAAAGCTGCAAAGTTCAATGCCCCACGACGGGAAGTTGCGATCCACACGACGTCTCTCCACAATGAGCTGCCCGTCCTCATTCTCCTCGACAGTCGCGAAGTTACATTTGAAGGCGACGTCGCCCTTGTTCATCGGCAATCCAGCACCCATGGCCTCAAAAGAACCGCGACCACGGTAGTGACTGCAAGTATAGTACTGAGGTTAGCACAGCAACATTCGCATCCCACCAGCTCGTCGATTAGCGCCACGAACACGACGGGATCGTAGCCCAGAATGGACATGTGGGCAGTGTCGCTGCCGCACGCGTATCCAGGCTCCACGGGGTCCATGAGCCCCGTCAGACCGCCATCTACAGCGTCGAATCAGAGCAAAATATCGTTTGAAATGGGCATTCAACGTCTGATATGGGTGACAGCTTACGGGCGATGGCGTCCATGGCGGGGGTCTGCGCCGTCTCTAGCGGCGTCTGCTGGTCCAGTTCTTGCAGCGACACGTCGGCCAGCCCGTCGATCAACACAAACACCACGGATCTCTTCTTCATGGCACGTCTAGGCAGCAGCTCCCCTCGTATCCAAAATTCGTACCTAAATGGATCTGATAGTGAAGTATCAAGTTTTCATAATTGTAAATTTGCAAGAATCATTGTATAGTCATAATTTGAGAATCTTGGTGGTCGAAAGCGCCTTGACCCTAGCTACCGTGCTTGCAATGACCTCGGTTGCGTATGGTGGCTTATGCATGGAAACAGGCAGCGAGTCGAGGAGGTCTGTCTTTGGGCTGCTGCAACGCTTGGTCATGACGAAGCAAAGCACGTCTGGACAGGATACCGAAATACCTGGCTGTGATCGTAGTAGTAGGTCTTTATCTTCCTCTTCATCTTGGACAAGCAGTTGCAGTTGGTACCCAGTCTTCTTTGTTTTTATTTGCGTTTGTATCTTTGTGCTTGAGTCTTCACCATCTTCAGACTTCTGTGACTGTCTTGCAACCTGGCATTCGGTAGAGGCACATGCACTAGCAAACAATCGCACACGAGTGGAGGATATCAAAGCGAGATGCAGTGCAGTTTCCGTGCAGTTGTGTCGATGTCGGGTCGCTTGGTTGGTCGGCGATGCTTCGGTGACAGGGGGTTGAGAGCCGCAACTCGCCGGCACGACAAGCCAAGCTTCTCTGAAAACTTAGTCCCGGCGAGGGGAGCCCGAAGGTGAGCGGCGGTCTTCATCCCGTCGGGGAGACACCGACGCCGGGCGGCCCTTGGAACGCCGAGGCGACGGAGCAGACGGCGAAGCCGAACGCCGAGGCGACGGAGCAGACGGCGAAGCCGAACGGCGAGGCGAGGCCGAGGCACGAGGGGACGCCGATCGGCGGGGCGACAGAGAACGCGAGCGAACCGCTGGTGACGCAGACCGACGCGCAGGCGAGCGGCCGCGAGAACCCGAGCGCGAGCGGGAGCGTGATTGTCCCTTCACAGGAGAGCGCGAACGCGAAGAACGACGAGCCGGGGCCCGACGGTCACGAGAGCGAGAGCGAGATCGGCCACGCGGCGCGCGGCGGCGCGGCGACCTCGAGCGCGAGCGACGGCCACCTTCACGTTTCTCCGTCCTACATATATCAAGCACAACAGCACTCTGTAAATCCAACAAACCCGGCAGCAGCTACAGTCTGGTCTGGCCGGACACGCACCTTTCGCGATCGCGCATCTGGTCCGTCGACTTGCGACGCTCCTGGGCAAACACCACGCGGATGTCTCGGCCGTCAATGCGCACCCCATCCAAGTTGCGGCGTGCGTCATCCGCTTCACGCTCGCTGCGGAACTCCACGAACGCAAAGCCCTTGGGCTCCCTGAAAAAAGCGGTCACAACTCCGTCAGCTGCTATCTCCGTCTCTGCGATGCTCCAGCGACTGCCACGTACTTGGTGTAGAAGTCCTTAGGGATGTAGACGTCACGCACTTCGCCGTAGCGCTCAAACTCCTTGCGAATGTCCTCCGGTCTGCAGAGTCAAAGCAGAAGCGCAATTAGTCACTTTCTGGTCGCCGCACGGGGCCAAATCCACCGGGAATTGTATGCTACTGGAGCGGGAAGAATGTGCAAGACGAAGACGTACCTCAGGCGGCGGCTGATGTTGCGCACTAGCAGCGAGATTCCTCCGCGGTCGCCCATGCTTGTCCGGTCGGTTGGTGGTTGGTCTGTCGCTTTGGCTCGGGCGTTTTCCAGTATGGAGACCTCGCCAACCATTTTTGGCTCGGCACATCTTAAGACCAATTCTGACCAATGCCGTGTGTTTAGCAAGTTTTATGGCTAATTAATGCCATTTCATTGGGAAAAAAGGGTTCCGGTGCAAAAGATATGTGACGTGTGCAAGAGGTCGCCTGCATCGTACTAAGTATTCGATACGCAGTGGTGCTGCCCGCGTCCGGACAATAGCATTAGATTTTAGAGAGCACGACCCACCAAAGCGTGAAGCAGATGCACCCGGCGATCACGAGCGCCAGGATGGTGTTGTTGCGCATCTTCTTGCGGCGGATCTGCTCCACGAGCGTGTTGATGCCGGTGAACGAGCCGCCCAGCGTCGCCACCTTGCCGTGCGACGACGTGAACTGCCGACGCTGGTTCTCCAGCGCGTTCTTGGTCGCCATCGCCTGCTCAATGATGCTGCTGGTTATGGAGCGTGACGAATCAACGGCGCGGCGCTCGTTCAGCAGTGAATCCATCTCCACATCGTCCGAGTGTCCGTTGTGCGTTCTGTCATGTTGCGACCAGCCCGCACAGTCACAACGAAGCAGTAGCACAGTTAGAAAATGTTGTTCAAAAAGGAACTGTCAGCTGCTGCATCATCAGTTAGCACTGCGTTCTTGAACAGGGGTTTTAACAAATAATGCAGCAGTTGACTGCATTGAAGAATTGAACGGTTCTTCAAAGCTAATAGCACCAATTGCAAACGCACCTGTTGCCAAACAGCTTCTGCGCGTCACGCTTTTCCTGCACAACACTCTGTACAACAAGCCAACATCATAAGCGGCACCAAACTCCATGCGATACATCCAGCAAGATCTCCCTCACCAGCGAGCGACGGAACTCCGTGTTGAAGTCAAAATACAGCTCGCGATAGCGCTGCAGCATGGCGTCTTGTGTCTTCACCGACGTCTTGTTCACCACCACATTCATCTCGTCAATCGTATCCGACAGCTACACACAGCAGCAACAACCGGCAAGATCATCAGCAACACATCACAATGCACCATTCCACCAACGCCGCAATGCACCTACCGCCGCAAGTGCGTTCTCAATATCCACAGCTAGTTCCCTCTCATCCGCCGTCTCCTCCGGTGGGTTCTCTACTCCATACAACAGCGTCAACACCTCATCCATGTCGTTTTCTCTCCTCCTTCCTCGCACCTTCGTCGTACGTTGCCGCGGAGCTGCGCGCTTGGGCCCTACTGACCACCGTATACGCGGCTACCTTGTCCTCCAGCGTGCGCTCCGCAGCGCGCGCGCTACTGCGTAGGTCCTCCCACGAACGCGTCGTCTGCATCATCATCTCACCCTTCTCTTGCTTCCGTTTTCGTCCGAATTATACCCCCGGGGTCACAATCCAATCCACGCGGCAGATAACAAGGAGAGATGAAGGGCGCGGCGCGCAGGCTCGCGGCCGCCGTGGAGGCCATGCGCGTCAGCGGAGGATCCGACCAGACGCAGCAGCGCGAGCTCGTGCAGGCGCTCGTGGCGCTGCAGCGTCTGTGGAAGCCGCAGTTGCTGGCGAGCGCATCGCCGCCCAAGAAACGCAGCGCCAAGAGTAACGCGGCGCTGTTCCAGCTGCTACTGGCCGCGCTGGTCGTGTATAGCGGCGGTCACGCAGGCAACTTAAGCGCGGCGGGCGGCGCGGGAGTGACACTATCCGCGTCGACGTCCGAGAGCGTGCACCGCCTCGTGTGCGACCTGCTGGTGCGCGCCTTCGACTTCTCGGTCGTGCCGGTTGTCAACGACGCGCTCGCGGCCAAGAACTCGCCGCTGTACGTTAAGGTGTCGCTGGTTATGGTGGTTTGTCGCCTGCCCGTGCACGAGGCGCTGCAGTTCCTGCCGGAAGCGGTGGCACTGGCCAACAAGAACATCCGTGCGGCGGACTACTACCTGAAGCAGTGTCTCGTTGAGAGCGTGGCGTACGCGCTGCAAGGAGAGTCGAGGAGACTCGCGCCCTTTCACGCGGACGCGCTCAAGATCGTGAATAAGAGCTGCCAGGACAAGGCACCCGAGGTGCGGATCGCAGCTGCAAAGTTGTTGCAAGCTGTGGCGGAGCGCACGTCCGTGGCTGCGTCGACGGGCAGTGGAGCTGGAGGAAATCAAGGTGGAGGTGGCAATGGAAGTGGAGTTGGGGCTGGCAGTGGTGGAGCTGCTACTGGAGCGGGAAATGGAGGGAGCAGCTTCGCTGCTGCAAATGGAGTTTCTTTGGATACTATTTTACAGATTACTGCAAAGGGTATGGACGATTCTTCACCTGAAGCAAGGAGAGTGTATTCGGTGGTGGTGGGCACGGTCCTCGCCAAATACGCGACGTCGTCTGGAGAAGCAGAGATTCAGATAGGTGACAACACCGGAGGGGGCGTGGGCTTTTCAAGAAGCAATGAGGAGGATGCTAGTGGACGAACCTCGATCGATCAGGACACTGCTCCATCAAGTGGAGGGGGGTCTGGCAAGACCAAATCGGGCTTCAAGCTGCACGTTCCCGGAATGACTACGATCAACTTGCCGTCATCACTTTCTCGACGGAAAGCAGCTACGGTGAATTTCTCAACCATCGCAAACGTGGTTCTTTACTTCAAAGACATGGTGACTACCAAGTATCTATCTACTAACCCGAACCAAAGTCATGGAGGAATTCTTGCCTCGTTCTCGATTGCCCTGTGCGGCATGTTTGAGCGCCTCCCACCTGACGCAATCGCTGAACCGCAACTTCACGAGGTCATGGATGCAATTCTCGCTATCCTTGATCATCCATTCGCTCTTGGAGATTTGACTCGAGCGCGCAACGCTGTGGGTTTTGTGCTGCGCTATGGACTCAATGGGTGCCTCACAGAGCGTCAACAAGATGTGCTTCTGGGTGCATATTTGCAGAAACTGAAAGATGAGGCTCAGGCAGCAGAGCCGAACCACCACAAGATATTGTCAGCCTTGGTGGAGCTGAGTCACATGTTCCATTCGATGGGCGAGGCTTGTGTTAGCCATGCACGCGACGCCAGTGATGTGCTCCAAGGACTTCTTAGCCACGAAAAGCAAAGTGTTCGCTTCCAAGCTGCTGTTGCACTGGCTTCGCTTGTCACGGCAGTTCCGTATCGGCTAAAAACCGTATTGACAAGTTGTCTTCAGAGTCTTCGGGATACTGCCGAGTATCTGATGCGTGGTGGCTCGGATTTGGAAGAAATAAGAAATTCAGAGGCTGACAAAGCAGACGATGGCCAAGAAGAAGGCAACGATGTACAAAGCAAGACCCACTTGTATGCGATTCAAGGTAGATCCGCGGCAATCGCTCATATTATTCGAGCCATCAAGCTTGATGCTAAGGGAGGATTATCTCAAGCGGTTATGGACGACATCTACTCCATTTCTGAGGAGCTCGTCGAAAGCCAGTTCCTCAGTGAATGCGCCGATAGTATCTGGCTCACTTGTACTCGTGCTGGTTGGACTCTGGTGGGAAGTCTTGTGGCTATGAACGATGAGCAGTGGATAAAGGCTAATCTGGAAAAGCTCCTGAATCTGTGGCTAAAATCCAGTGTGATGCACAGTCGTGAATCATCCCTCGAGCTTCTGCGTATTGAAGCTGCTGTGATTGCTCTGAACAGTCTCCTATCCAATTCTCAGGGTACCGCTGTAGACCCTGACAACGATGTCAACCTTCTTGCAAGCCACGTGTTGCACGTATATTTGACGGCAACGCAGGACACCCTCGGCCATCCACTTAAACGACGCGGCCAAATCGCTCGGTATCGTCTGATGGGGTGGATCGTCAACTGCTTTTCGATGCTTCCACCGATTTTCAGTGATTCGTACATCGTACTGTTGGATTTAATTGCTGAGTTCACAACGGCTCAGGCGCTCACAAACCTCCGGCATTCGTCATTGGTCCCGGCGAAATCAACGTACCTCCAAAGTGTGCTTTCTCCGGAGGATAATGCACTCGAGATGGTGACCCTCTCGAGGTTGGTGGCGGGGGATAATCCATCACCGCTGTACTCAAGAGAACTCAATCACGCGCTAGGATTGCAACAACGGGAAAACGCTTTGACGGACACTGAACTCGAAGTGCAATACCTTGACACGTTTTGGAGATCATTCAGCGAACAAGATGTTGAGGATGGTGTAACTAGACGAGCAGTTTGCAGCCCGTTCACGTATGTTCGACTCGTGGATGCGAGTGTGCTTTTGTTTGGTCGACTTTTCCATAGTATCCCAGAAGATCTGCAACTGCGGTGTCTACAACACTACGCAGGAGCCTTGACTGATGTCCGAGTTGAGTGTGCAGTCAATGTGTGCGCGTTGTTATTTGCTGTGATTGCTGAAGCGAGGCGTCTCGAAAAATCTGGTACCGCACCAGCTGCATCAGCATCGCTTTCTGCAACGTCGTGGCCTCTTCAAATGCAAACGATGCTGTGTGAAATGATTTCAAGTGAAAATGCAGAGGTTCGTCGTGGTGCAGGCGAGGCATTGGGGACACTGGCACTACTGCTTGGAGAAGATCATTGCAAGGCGCTCATTATCGAGTTGGAGAAACGATTGGTGGTGGATAAACTTCCTCAAGGAGCTTCTAACGTCACATACGGCTCCAATGCTGATCTGGATGTTTCAGTTTTATCAGCCGGTGCAGCTTTTGCTCTAGCATGTATTAAACGAGTGTGTGGTTCGCGCATCTCAATCGACACAGGACTCATTTTGCGATTTGCAGGTGAGTGTTCACAACCGCTGCGCACATGGATCTTACATTCATGGAGCATTATTCTGGAATCCGTTAATTCTACGGGAGGGGACTACGAGCAGTTTGTGAGCTCAACATTTTCTCTTTTGGAAGCACATGTGCTGGCAGGCTTTGTCTATTCCAAGGTGAACAAGCGTGGACTGCGGTGGCAAATTAGCACAAAAGTAGCGTTGGGGCGGATTATTAACGAGGTGGTGGCAACACTCGGTCCGGAGCTTGGTGGTTCTAGCGACCGTTTGAACGATTTCTACTCTTACTGGATGCTTCTTCGTCAGGATGGTGACGCTCGTGTTGAATTGGAGTTCTTGAAGTTTCTGGAGCAAGTAGTCGTGTTTGCACCGTCTCGTTTTCAGTCTGCAGATTTAAATTATATTCTGCGTATCGTGTCCGATACCGCTTTATTGAACTCGGCAACTCCAACATCGCTGACAGCACCGCAACACTCAGGCTCTCCGATTTTGTCGCCGCCGTCTGGGCCTGGACCCTCTTTGGCTACGTTGAGGTCCTATGGAAACCCCTTCGAGCAGAATGGTCTCGTCAATGTGGGCGTCTTCACAAATGGGTGGAGCCGAAGTATCCTTCAGAATGTTGGTCTGTCTTGTATTCGCACGCTGGTTGAAAGGGATCCGACATTGATTCGGCGTCAAAATCTGTTTTGCCTCCTCTTTTCGGCACTTCACGTGGAGTACAACGAGTTGTTGTGGGGTTATTTGCCTGGATTACACGGCATGTGGGATGTGCTCTCCTTCTCTTTTGCTGATTCTACGACCATCCAACGGAATGGGATTGGCGCACTGCAGAGCACAGCCCTGGCACTACTTGACGTGGAAGGCAGAGATCACGAAGGTGCTGAACCATGTTTGTGGGCTCTGCTATGTCGTAGCATTGCCATTGGCGAATCCGCAAGCACCTTTGCGGGAGCTGACGCAGGGGAGCTCATGATGAGCCCGAAGGGAATGAACTCTGGTATTCAGACAGCTGGAAACTCCGAGGCTGCAGGAGATGATGATTTGTCGGTGTGGTCCCCAACGCCAAATCTTGATCTACCCAAGACTGACGCAAGCTCACTTGCAGCTGCTGCAGCTGCCGCCCAAGTGGATACGTGGCGTGCTACGAAGGCAAGTGTGGGTGAACTCATTGCATTGATGCCTCCCCTTTCTCGTCAAGTACGCCACTTCGCGGTGGAATGCGTATTGCGCGTTTTTGAGTTGATGGTGTCAATTCCACCATTGACAACTGGTGTGTATCAGAATAAGCAACTCCATTTTGATCTGGCTGCGGCTCGCCGGTATTTCTTCGAGGTGCTCTCTGCTGGGGCTGCCTTGCCAGTGTCCACCGAGTCTAACATTGGAAATTTCTTGTGCATGTATTTGGACGAGTTTGTCACTCTCGCGTGCCACGTCACGACGACGTCAGCCGAAGGAGACGAGCTTCTTATGTTCCAGTGTGTTGGTGCTCGTTTGCTCAATGTGCTGGTCAAGAACTTTGCCTCTGCACGTGACCCAGAAGTTACCGCTGGGGATGCTTATTTGTTGGACCCGTACCGCGCTCAGCTTTCATCTGCTACCCGCCATGCTCTCAAGCAAGTGCAAGCCGAGTCTTCGTTGTTGGCGTCCGATAAAGAGAAATATGAGGAACGATATTTCTACGCTCCACTGCTTCTGGAGGCTCATGGTGTCGCCGGAGCCTGCATCTCAGCTCATCTTATTCAAGATAAGGTGGGGTTGGGACGTATCCTGAGAGCAGTGGTGATGCCGGACTATGGCCACGCACATTTCATTGGAGACGAACTCACGCGCATCTCCCTTTCGCTTGCAAATCTGGCCTCTGTGGGAGAATTGCTAACGTCAAGTATCACTGAGGCGATCGCTAATAAGGATGCGCGCGATGACGAACGCCGTGCCATCGCAACTTCTCCACTAGTGAAAGCGATGACTAATGGCTTATCGGGGACCACCGAGTACTTGTTTAAGTGCTGGATGGATACAACATTCGCGTACGGTGTCGTTATGCAAGGTAGTCCACAGTGGGCGCAGTTGGATGCAACTTCAAGCGCGTCGTTACTTTCTGACGAGGTGATGGTTATGCCAGCCTTACAAATACCTCTTCCGCCCGTGGGGTCTGCTGCAAGTACTCCGGCGGCTGCGTCAATGGCTTCGAATTCACTACGCACGCTCTACAAGCGGTACTGGCCAAAGATTGTCAATGCGATGGCAGCATTGGAAGTTTATGTGCCAAACTCGGTGACCCAGGTCAACACAGCTGATGGAAACATTCCTAAATGGTCGTCGGTGCTGTTGTCATGTGCGATTTTCCACGTCAACACGAACGCTCGTGATCGAATGGAGGACGATACGGAGTTACCGGCCGTTCTTCGCAGCATTCCGTTGCTACTGAGAGCTTCGGCTGAAAACCCGCTCAAGCAAGGTGGCTCTTCATCTAATAGTGTTCCGGTCCTTCTAACGACTGCGCTGAATACTCTGATGCTAGCAAGTAAACGATGCGCTGGTCCGGCTCAGATCGAGGCCATGGAGGCTATTTTCTTGTGTCTATCACGTGAAAATCTAGCATTTGCTCGAGAAATGTGCCGCTCGGCTGAAGATAGCGAGCTTCTCAGTGCTGCACTATTCGATGTCGTAGCGCAGGCGGGGTTGTGTCCTACCGAGGTTGTTTGCCAGCTTTGTGACGCAACTGAGCAAACTCGGCATGCTCGAGCGGTGAGTATCGGGAGCAAAGATACAAGATCCCGCCGTAGTTCTGTTGCAAGTAGCGAGGATGCCAAGCACATGGTGGAGGTTGTGCAGTTCGCTACCACTGGTATTGTGCTGTTGCATACGACAGAAGAAGCTCGAAGCGGGGTGGTGCAGTCGGTAGCCTTGGTGCAGCAGGCCATTTGCTCTGTTGCTGGTGGGTACTATTCTCCTTCGGTAAAGGAAGCTGTGGCAAAGCTAAGTCGCGCATCCACTGAGTCAGTGCTTGCACTGGCACGCATGCTTGAAGCAAATAACGACTCCAGCGATGAGGTGTTGACTCGTATCGAGTCAACCATAAGCAGTTCCTTTGAGTTCCTCGCCGAGTGGCTTAAGGAAGACATTCGTACCGCCCCAGAGTTTGCTTTGCAAATTGCGGCGAACTATGTCGCGAACTTCCCGTTGTGTCTCCAGGGTGATGCAGGCCGCTTCCACGCTGAAGTTGCAGAAACAACCTCAGCAATGTTGGAGCTTGCACCCGCGAAGGGAGATGACAAAGCTAAGAAGCAGCAATATGTCTCTTATAGTGCAGAGCTGTTGCGAGGCTTGCATGCAGTCGTGAAAAAGCTCGTCGATGCGCACCATAACTCCATTGCGAATCGGTATCTGGTGTCGCTCGGTCCTTCTCTCGTGGAGATTGTTAGTGCAGCAAACGGCTACCCAGAGACAGCAGCGGAACTTGCTGAGCTGGATGAGGCAGAGGGGCTTCTTCGTCTGCTAACGTCGCAGCTAAACGACCACCATGGGGCCGGGTTTGTACACATGCTGCTTCCTAGATTGGCAGAGGTGCTCAATCATCAAGCTCCATCTGCGACTGAAAATGTGATTCATGTGCAAGTCCCCGGCATCCTGGCACGGCTGCTTCTATGTTTTGCACAGACTCACGCAACAGCGTTCAAGGAAGCGGTGGCAGCCATGGTGCCTACATTGCGAGGCGTCCTAGAGACTGCGCTACGACTTGCTCTTACAGGCTCGGTGCCAGCCACGGGATCACTCCAGTCATCAGCCCCCACCGCTAGCAAACTTGACCTGAGTCGGTT
Organism: Phytophthora lateralis; assembly: GCA_000500205.2. NCBI lineage: Eukaryota > Oomycota > Peronosporomycetes > Peronosporales > Peronosporaceae > Phytophthora > Phytophthora lateralis. Next base: position 3,612 of record KV723418.1, on the reverse strand, counting down.
CGGTTAAACAATGAACCTAGAATGTTTCAATGTTTCAATGGATCCCAAAAAACAAATCCGTTGCGCTAAGGAGCACCTTGGGTGCTCAGTGTGGTATGCATGGGGCATGTCGAAGTAGTCTTCAAGTCGCGACGTTTCGGCGATGGTCTTCGCGATGAGATGTTTGTCATATACACTCAAAGTGTCATCTCCGGACGCGAAGTCGTTGCAACGTCTTGTACTGCCAGCAGCTCCAGCAGGCTGAACAACACTGTGTGCACGAGGTCCATGCTGTACAACTGATAAAGAGCACAAAATATCAAGTTAGCCCACGCAACCGAGCCTCTTCAGCTCATGCTAACCCCACCTCCACGCCTCCGTCCAGGTCGACAGCCAATTCTTGCATTTCAACTCGCTCGATCTCGTAGGTAGATAAGTCAAAAGGCAGCGCATCAACGTACAGGCGTTCCGTCAACTCAATGAGCTCTGAAGTGACACATACCAACAAATTACTACTTGCACACAATGCAGCAACGCGACCTCGCTTACCTGGAACATACGCGGACGGGTGGTTGCCTCCCGGTCCGTCTTTAGCCTGCTCAATTAGTCGACGCAGTGTCACCCAGGGCACCGTGAGTGTGTACGAACGCACGACGTCCTCTTCTTTCGTAGCACGGTACTTGAGCAGCAGCGGCGCTCGCGGCGGTTCCTGCGTCGCCATCGAATTATGCTCTCCTTCCTCTTCTATGTGGTTGTTCATCTCCTGCTGAATCCTCTTCGGTCTCGTCTTCTGAGCTAGCAAACTAGCGACCACCCAGTTCCGCGCCAAGCGCTTCAAGTTGAGCTGCTGGATGTGCACCACATGAGTATTCACGATGCATTGGAAGCGCCGCTGCAGCCAGGAGCAGACCCATCGCAGCAGCTCTTCGTGTCCTCGTAGCAGGAGGACCTGCTGTCTCTCACGCCCTTTGCGCGGCGTTCGTTGCTCCTCCTCCGTGGGGAAGTAGAGCACAATGCCGCCCGTGCGTTCGGGTGCGTCTGTTTCCGCCGCTTTCCCTGTCTTGGTGGCTCTGTTGCGGCGTTGGTCGCGCTCCTCTCGGATCTGGAAGGCCACGAACGTGTCCGTATTGCGGATGCTCACGCTGTAGCCGAACTGCTGGCCGCATGCCCGCAGCGCCGCGGCGCGCAGCGTCTTGACCAGGTCGTGCGCGTAGTCACTGAGCTCCTCGCGCTGGAAGTGGAAGAGCGGCGACGCGCAGTGGAAGACCCAGCGGCGGTCCAGCAGCACCTGCTCCATGCTCACGCGCTCGCGCTCACGGCGCGCGGCGGCCTGGCGTGGCGTCTCTTCCTGCGGTGCTTCGTCGACGTCTTCGGGCACGCGCGTGTACTGTGAGGGGCGCATGGGCGAGCTGTAGGCTGCGCGAAGCTTCTGCTGCTGCTGGGGCGTGACGCGCGGCTCCGGGCGCGAGTTGTCCATGGCGTCGTCCTGACTATTGGGGCAGCAGAGCGTCATGGCGTCGTAACGGTTTATGAAGGACGCGGGCGGTGATTGGGGTAAAATCGATTAGTAGAATTTTTGATAGTGGACGGCGTCGGTCATGCTGCTGACGTCAGTGGTGGCGTCTGTGACCTTAATTGCCCCCGAGGAACGCAGTGGACTAGACTAGACAGGCGGCGGCTTACCCACCCGCCAGGAGGAGGAAGATGAGGATCACTACCAGCACCAGGATCGTGATGTACAGCTTGGTGTTGTTGCTTTGCTTGGCCACCTGGTCAAAAAGCGTGTCAGCATGACTGCAACAGCAGGATTCATCAGCGACGTACCCGTGCGGCGCGCGCGGATTCCGACTCGAGACCGTCCGTGACTCGGGACACATCGTCGTCCATCTCGTTCAGCAGTCGCACGTGCAGGTCCGTCTCGTCCTTCACCGTGAGACTGTAGTTGCGCAGGTTGGACACGCCCTGGCCGATCAAGTCGAGCTGCTGGTCCTGGTCCTTCATGATCTGGTTCTGCATGCTCAGCAGCCTCGCCGGCGCGTCGGCCGCCCCAGGACTGCAGCCGGAGAAAGAGAGAGATGAGCACCAAAGACAGCGGCACCTAGGAGTTCTACAGGCCGCACCTCACTGCGGCGCGTGAGGTCTTGCGGCTGTTGTACATCTCCAGATCCTCCTGCTGGTCCTGCGCTAGCTGGTCCAGCAGTCGCTCGCGCCGCTCGATCTCCTGCTGCGTCCTGCCCAGCAGCAACATCACAACACCCAAATAGTGAGCCTTTATGAAATTTTCTTGTTGTCAATAAACGTAGATTTGTTAGCGTACACGGAGGTGCTGGACGAGCGCTTGAGTTGGTCGAAGTCCCGTTTGAGTCGCGAGACGCTCTGCTGCAACGCGAAGACGCTGGTGCCGATGGCGCCCGCATTTCCTGCCCGAATCTTGCTAGACAGCACCTGCTCCTGGCTGCGCGCGCTCTCCAGCCGGTCCAGCCACGACGCCCACGCCGTCGCGCTCATAGTAGGAAGAAGGCTCGGAATCTGAGAAATCTTTGTAAAGCGACCGTAAAGTCGAGATGCTTTTTAACAGGTTTCGCATTTAACAGCATTGATGCGAGCCCCACCCATTATTCAAGAGGAACGACCATGAGCCAGCGGGAGTTCGAGCGCAAGATGGAGGAGCACATCGAGGAGATGCGCGTGACGCAGACGATCGCGTATTTCAGCCGCACAGTGGAGCTGTGCTTCTCGGACTGCGTGCACGCCTTCCGCAGTAAGAAGCTGGACGACAAGGAGACGTCCTGCGTCAACAACTGCGCCGAGAAGTTCCTGCGCCACACCATGCGCTCGTCCGTCCGTCTACAGGAGAGCTACGCCGAGATTATGGAGCAGCAGCAGGAGCAGCAGAAGTAGAGGCAGCAGACCGCGGGTAGGCCAGGCACGCGTTGATGCAGCTTTACTAAGACACCTAATCAAGACTTGCGCAACGGCGCTTCAAGCTCGTCTTTGCAATTGAGTTTTGTAAACGACATGTATTAATAACACTACGGCAGCAATGATACAGAAGTGGGCACGGTGGCTGCGTGCCCCCGCAGAAGATGGCCGGTGAATGCGTGGTCACCTCGCACAACGTGTACGCGAAGTTTCTCTCGTATAATCGCTTCTTGGCAGGGAAGCCGATAAGTTAAATATATTTACTGAAATATATTTCTGCGAGGGCCGTAAATATTTTATTTAGGGGACCGCGGTGTGTATAACGTATTTAGGAAAATGTATGTATTTGAACACAAAATTTATTTGGGTGGCACGATAACCAACAGTTCAAAATGTTGGTTGTGAGAGCTCGAGCTTTCTAAAAGACTTGCTACTTCATCTCACTTTGAAACTTAACTGACCACCCACCAAACTACTCTTGCACTTCCCTCTCGATATGTCGGATGTCCTCGTCTGTAACGGGGTTACATGGTGTGCCCAACACCACTACCATATCAGGTGGTGTGTGGTACACCACTGACACGTGGTTGATGGCTCACAGCCGTCCATACATAAGACATATAGGTTAAACTATAGGTGACTTAGGAATTGTATCGCAGGCCAATTTAAGGTTCACCTATAAATATATTCAGTCTTAAATCTACGTTGCTC
>AWVV02007135.1:0-12642 GCA_000500205.2 Phytophthora lateralis | reverse complement strand
ACGACGCGCTCGAATTTCTACAGCGACCTGCCGTTCAACAACTCGGACCCAACGCAGCCGAACGAGGCGTACTTCGAGCTCGTGGACTGGACAGTGGATCTGGCTGCGAGCTACGGCATTTTGATCGCTCTGGTGCCGACGTGGGGAATGTACGTGAACGGCGGCTGGCACAGCACGGAACGCATTTTCAACGAGTCGAACGCGTACGAGTGGGGCCAGTACATTGGAAGCCGGTATCCTGGCCTGCCGAAGATCCTGGGCGGCGACTCGAACGTCCTGTGGTCGTGGAATATGTCCGAGGTTCAGGCAGCGTGGGCGGAAGACTCGGACCAGGACCTGCCGTCCTTGTTGGCACCCATTGAGGACACGTCCCCTGTCTGGGCTAGCATGCGCGCCGGACTCAAGGAGTCTGAAAGCGCGCAAGGCTATGAATCGGTTGTTTTGTACCACCCGGCGGGTGGCTGGATCGTCAAGCCCCAAGTCACGCCGCTGTCTTACGGCCACAACATGCTGCAGGATGAGGAGGATCGCGTGTCCATCGATGCGGTGCAGTCCGGCCACGCCACGCCCGACCCGACGTCTACGTTTACCCCCGCGGTTGGCTGGGACTCGACCAAAAACTACGAGAACATCGCCGAGATGCTCGACAAGTTCACTGGCCCCGTGCTCGACCTCGAGAACCACTACGAGGGCGCCCACGACAGCTTCAGCTTGACGCGCCCCATCTGGAACGCTTCGCAGGTGCGTACGGGTCTGTACCACGGCGTCTACGGAGGCTCGGCAGGCTTCACCTACGGCGCCAATAGCGTGTGGCAGATGTACGAGCCCAGAGCCGACCTGGTCACCGACGCCGTGTACTACGATCCCCAGATCAACCAGAACGCGACCGGCTCGTGGCGCAAGGACATTTACTTTGAGGGTGCCACGCAGATCCAGTACGTCACCAAGCCGCTGCAGAACCTCAGCATCAGCTCACTGGAGCAGCTTAAACCGGCGCGTGAACTCCTGGCCAGCACCAGCGACCACACAGGCAAGTCGGCCAATACGTACGAGGGCACACGATACATCTCGGTCCTCGCGTCGAATACGCACGACCGATATTACGTGTACGCTGGTCATGGTGACGCATTCAGTCTACAGCTTGACAACGGATCAGGCGCGCGCTCGGGAAGTGCTCGCTGGTTCTCTCCTCGTGACGGCCAGTACTACGCCAACGCGACGGTGAGTGTCCCCGAGAGCGGTAACGGTACGCGCGTGGACTTCACTCCTCCTTCGGGTGGTAACGTTGATGACGATTGGCTTCTTGTGCTTGAGTTTTAGTAGTAATTGTTGGCAATGGCCTAAGAAAAAGTGTTATGATGCCGTTAACCTAACGTAGTGTATTACGAATCGTTGTACACATCGGGAACCTTTTGAAGTCGACTACCGCAATTCGTGTACAGCCTCAACATCGCTAGGAACAAATTTAGTGGCGATTGCGAGCGATTGCCTGCGAGCTGGCTGGGACTCGACTAAGAACTACGAGAACATCGCGGAGATGCGGGACAAGGTCATGGGCCCTGTACGCGATCTCGTGAGCGTGATCACTCCGTAACACAATTGCTGATGCCGGAGTTGAAGCTCCATTTGATTCCCTCGCCGTGACTGATCTCGATGGTGTTTGGAGCCGACATCCGTCTTTATTGTTCAGATGTTGCCACTTCAACACGACGGGAAGTTCGTGGATGAAGTAGGGAGCGGCAAATCGCCACGCACGGCGGAGGACGACTGGAAAAGTTTCCCCGATCTCATGCCATTCTCCAATTCGCCTCGGACTGCGACCACCAACCACTTCTTCAATGAAGATCCACGCTACAGTTGCCAGCCTGGTGGCACTCACTGGCCTTGCCGTCTCGGCCGATCCGTCCTGGCATGACCTCGCCATCACCGCGCCGCAGTACGGACGATACCTCACCCGCACCACCTCCGGAGACCCCTTCTTCTGGCAGGCCGACACCGCGTGGGAGCTGACGCACCGCCTCAACAAGACGTCCATCGACTTCTACCCCAAGACGCGTGCTGAACAAGGGTACAACGTCGTCCAGACCGTCGTGATCTCAGAGCTAAACGGCACGACGCGCTCGAATTTCTACGGCGACCTACCGTACAACAACTCGGACACAACCCAGCCGAACGAGGCGTACTTTGAGCTGGTGGATTGGACCGTGGACTTGGCTGCGAGCTACGCGCATTTTGATCGCTCTGGTGCCTGTGTGGGGCCGCTGGGTCAACGGTGGCTGGCACAACGACGAAGTGTCCATTTTCAACGACTCGACCGCGTACGAGTGGGGCAAGTTCATCGGCGACCGCTATCCCGGTCTGCCAAAGATTCTTGGCGGGGACTCGGACTGCCTTTGGGCTCGTAACACAACGAAAGCGATGGTGTCGTACGCCTCGGACCCCAACGTGGACCCTGCAACTCTGCTGGGCCCCATTGAAGACATGACGGACATTTGGGTTAGCATGCGGGCTGGAGTGAAGGACGCGGAGACTGCGCACGGGTACGAGCCCGTGATCCTTTTCCACCCAACCGCTGGTTGGATCTCAAGACCCGAGAACACTCCTCAGGCGTACGCTCACCTGATGCTGCCAAAGGAGGAGCACCGAGTGTCCATCAATGGGGCGCAGTCGGGTCACGCCACACCTGATGCCTTGGGCGGGTTCACACCGTACACGACGTGGGACTCGACCAAGAACTACGAGCTCATTGCCGCCATGCGCGACGGCTTCATCGGCCCCGTGCTCGACCTCGAGAACCACTACGAAGGTGCTCACGACAACTTTAAGGCGGCGTTCCCCGTCTGGAACGCCTCGCAGGTCCGCACGGGTCTCTATCACGGCGTCTACGGGGGTGCGACCGGCTTCACCTACGGCGCCAACAGCGTGTGGCAGATGTACGAGCCACAGGAGGACCTGCTGCGTGAAAGCGATTACTACTCCCCCTCGGCCGGTCAAAATGCCTCTGGCTCATGGCGTAATGACGTTTTCTTCGAGGGCGCGACGCAGGCCCAGTACGTCACCCAACCGCTGCAGAACCTCTCGACGGAGGTTCTCCAGCAGCTCGAGCCGGCTCGCCACCTCCTTTCCAGCCCCAGAGACTACCAGGATATCTCTGTCAACGCGTTCGAGGGCACCCGATACATCTCGGTACTCGCTTCCGAGACTCGCGATCGCTTCTACGTCTACACTGGTCACGGCGACCCATTCAGTCTCAAGCTTGGGAACGGGTCCAAACGATCGGGTACTGCTCGGTGGTTCTCTCCTCGCGACGGTCAGTACCACGCCAACTCGACGGTGAGCGTCCCTGGTACTGGAAATGTCACGCGCGTGGACTTCATCCCTCCTTCGGGCGGCAGTGTGGACGATGACTGGCTTCTTGTGCTCGAGTTTTAAGTGTTTGGTGTCAACTGTTTTGGATTTTGAATATGCGAGCTCAGCGATATATGTGTGAACAGTTGGCTTCCGCTGGACGAGTGCGCTTGACGGAGGGAAATGAAAAGTGAGAGCTTGCTGGAGCAGTGAAGCCTTCCCAACAGCACCTTCGAGAACACCTTCGAATTGGCTGGGGATGCTGGGTTCATGAGACCCCCCGCCGCCCCCTCCTCGAAATTCCCAGTGTAGATCTCAGAACACATATCCTGTTTATATCGATCAGGTAAATATATCGGTCAACAGCCAAGCAGCAGCTTGGCCCCGATCGTAGTGTTCTCCGCAGACATGTTCGTGGATTTTACTACATGTACGAACTGGAGGTGGTTGAATGCGTAATGTGTCTGTCCATTTCGCTTACAATTAGTCGAAGGGGCTTGAAGCCACTCGGTGGCTGGCAAACCGTCACTGATTTTGACGCAAGATGAACATTGCTGCTGGTATTGATATCTGCTACTCAACCTCGTTCTCCATCTCCGCGTGGATTAGCTGAGCAACAAGGTCTTCATCTTTTATACAAGCGTTGCCGCTAGCTACATTTATCTTGCAATGTTGATGCGGAGCTTTTTTTGGGGGAATGCTAAGCTTCTGATGTTCAATTTCATTATTATACATGTAGATGTAGTACAAGTGTTGTGTTGAGTAGATCGCCAACCACATACTCGGAAGTGATATGTGCATGCTGGAGTACGAGTGCCACGTCCTCGATATTTCCTACCAGCTGAAGTAATGACGAAACCAAATCGATCTTGGGCTCTAGACATACGACGCGACCACTGGCATCGTCGAAGAGAAAGCGAAGCGAGCAATTGCAGTCGAGCCGTTGGCCCAAAAGCTGTGCAGTGAGCGATGATGCTTTTGCTTTCCCTCTTTTTGGATTCGTGAGGTGAGGCAGGACGCACCTCAGCGTAAACTCCGTCACCGTCACACTGAGTATGGCAATGGCAGACACGACGTCCGTAGTCACAGCTTCAACTCGCGTGAGCTCGAGATGGGGGTCTTCGAAGTACAGCGAGTAGCGTCTCCACTGGCCCATAACCGCATTGATACCACGCAGTTCACCCATTGCCACATCGTGCACGAATGACTTCTGCAATAACTCCAGACTATGTCGAGTGTCTGCGTACTTCATCATCTCCTCCACGCTTGCCAATTGCCAAGGGGATCGGAAGCCGTCTTCGAGTAGGCGGAATACCTCCCCGACGATAGTCCACGGGCTTTGGTTTGTTTTCGGCTAGAACTTGATGCCTCGTCGCTTCAGTTTCAAGCCTTGGATCTCCTCTTCAAGTCGCTGGCTTTGCTGGTGTAGTTGGCGCTCGCGGTTAAGCTGTTTGTTTCGGTATCGTGCCTGGTTCGCTCGACATTGCTCACGTCGAAGGGCGTGCTTTTCCGTGAGACTCGACGCCTTCTCTTTCTCAGGTCTTGGGCTGGCTGCACTCGAGCCTTCCGTCGGTTCGTCTGCTGACAGTGTGGTGGTGCTGATGTCAGGCTCAATGACGCTAGGTGAAATGAGTGCGCTGATTTTCATTTTGATGGACTCGTTCACGGATCAAAGTTGGCGTCGTCACCTTTAATGCTCTAGGGTGAGCAGCTTATCGACGAGAAAGAAAATTTGTAAATGACCTATGGTGGCCGGACCCAGAGACAGAAACGTCCACAACCGTTTGCGCGTCTGCAAAGCCAACCGGATACAAATGTTTCAACCGTATTGGTCATCTTACTACTTGTCTATAATAACGAGCCGGACGTGCCAGAGACCATGCCCGGTCGGCACTTTCGGTGAGCGCCGATCAATTGTATAATATACCATTATGGTACTGTACAGTACAATGCTACGCACCCACGTGAGACTCGTTGATTGCGAGCGGCAAAGCTTCGCAAATCTACGTTCAACTACAGAGCAGCGTCATTCATTTTAACACATCTTAAATGTACTTGCACCATAATGTTGTTATTTTATTATTAAAATAGTGCATGCACTTCGAAGACACCGCAAAGACCAGTACAGTGTAGTCGCTCCCAGAGCATTGCCATTGAGCGAACCGCCGGGAAACAGAGCAGCCGTTGCCATGCTTTCCCGTGCTTCTCGCTCATCGCTCAGACGCATCTCTTGTTTGGATAGACCTGCTCACAGCATTGTGAAGTGTAATTTCGACAAGAATTTATTCCTGAGCAGGCTGCTTGCCCCTAAATCGCGCTTCTTCCTGCGCGGCACTCTGTTCCCATGCACATGAAGATTTACCAGGCACTTTGTTTTTATTATTTGCGGCTAGCGCGATAGCACTCTTGGCGAGCTCTGCAGCACCCAATGGAGTTGTCCTCCATATACTGTATCACCGAGCTGGTTGGTCACTATTGCGTCGTTTGCTCGAAAGCAGAGCTGGGAACAGATCGACAACCGCGTTTTTGTCACCCTCCTTTCAGTTGCAACGTGCCTCGAGCCTGTACAGTTGAGAGTTTGTGTTTGTAAGGATGAGTGTACACCGATAACAGTGAAAACACGCGAGCTCGACACTGAGAACGGCGATTTGCATCTTGCGAAATAACGAGACTGCCGTCATCAAAACGCCTTTTTGGTGGACAGAAACTGTGGTTCCAAAACCTGTATAAAACGGCTTGGTCACTTTTAAGCCGGTCATTTATTTAAATTACAAATCGGTTTAATGCGCACCACAGTGGTTGCTGGAACGCGACCTTCGGGTTTAGTGAAGTTCAGTCACGTGTTTAATCACGTTGCTGGTTAAGAGTCGCATCCGAATTGTTTGATGTGGTCTCACCAAAGAATTCCTCCCGATTAAACTTTTAATGCGCGACCTTTGGGAGGGGTTTTGGAAGGCACTGGGTGCCTTCCAAAACCCTCCCAAAGGACAATTCTGATGCACTCTTAACCAGCAACATGATTAAACACGTGACTGAACTTCACTAAACCCGAGGTCGCGTTCCAACAACCACTTTGGTGCGCATTAAACCGATCTGTAATTTAAATAAATGACCGGGTTAAAAGTGATCAAGCCGTTTTATACAGGTTTTGGAAGTCACCCACTCATTGAGTAAAAAGTGCATTGCGGACCAAATTCGGTGTCAAATCCGATGAGGGAATTCCGCACTCAGAGCCTTCTAGTGCCACTGAGTAGCTTTCGCTGACTGAGCCCTCCTTTTCTGTAAACAGAGATCGTTGCGCTCCCGTGCGTGCGCGTTTGGTGGCTGTTAGGATAAAAAAATATTCCTTAGAGAAGCAGTGATAAACGAACGATTTTTTACCACTAAAAAAACTGAAAGTGTCGTAAGATGACTCTGTCATCGATTGGTAGTGCAGAGAGAGCCCTCAATATGCGCAGGGGTTCATCGATTCGATTTCAGAGGATTAAATATATGCAAGACGAGCTGTTCTGGTTAATTCTGTATTGACGATCATGTATCCAAACAACACGGTGCGCTTATTGAGATGGACCTATAATGTTGGAGATGCTCAACATAAACCTACGTTAACCCTTTCACTACCGGGCGAACAGAGCTGGCCTCTGGGACCGCAGTGGTCCTCTAACGTGCTTTTCTGGACACGTTGGTTGGTAAAAATTCTGTTCGCTAAGACTCGGGGAGCAGCTCACCAAGGCTTACAGGAGCACAGCGGTCCCGTAAGAGATAACATATTTCGCCGTACCGTAAGGCTCATGATAGTTTCAGGTCGGCAAAGCCACTGTTCATGAGCTCCTAGCCAGATATTTCACTCTTTACACACTTCTAGTAGTTCACCATGGACATCTGTGAGCTACTGAACGACGACGATGACACTACATACAGGGAAATTCAGGTCTCTGATGATGAAGAGGACGACGGCGCCGCCGCTCGCATCGGACGTCGCAACTGACTCCGGTGATGATGCAGCCCAGGGATCGAAGGGCTGTCCAGGATCGAACGGAGAAGGACTGGCAACACGTACGTGGATGTGATCATTCATGAAAGCGGTCTGAATATTATTCGCGAGAGGGAGGTGTAAGCTGCCTATAAGGAACGGGGTGAACTAGGGATGTTCTCACTATTATATACTCGTGATTTCTGTGACCCTCTACTCCGATGACGAGCGAAACGCTCAACGAAAAAGGAAAGTGAAGGCAACTGCATTTGAACTCGATGTATACATCGGCTTAAAGATAGCTATGATCATTATTCCTGTTACAGCGATCAAGGAGCTTTGGTCGCAAAACATATTTCTCGGCCAAACGATTTCAGAGGACGATGGTTAGTAGCCCTTTGAAAGTATTCGCGCTCAGTTCCAGGTATAAGTCCCCGGTAGCATGCCTGTCGCACGACGAGAACAGGGCCCGCTCTGGTACAGCCGCTGACTAATGGGCCAAATTCAGCACAAGTTCGCTTCGTTTGGGGCACCTATAGGTGCTGTCAACTTGGACGAAAACACAGTACGAACGAAACCTTGCTCGGCTGCGAAGCCGTTCATGCTGTTCAAGCCCGACAAGTATGGTGCTCGATTATATGCGGTGGTCGGGTGGAAGGGTTTATATGCATTCTCGGTGTGGGATAACAGATCAGGGAACCACACGAGGATTATCGCTGCTGAGCGCTATGTAGATGTATTTCCAGCGCTCTTCCCGGAGATATTTAGAACGCTGAAGAGAGGCTATATTCCTATGAAGCAGAAAGATGCTAGATCGCTCTGGATTGGCATGTGCGTACACCTGACTGTTGTGTAGGAACATGCAGAAAATCTCACGACCTAATGGTATGAGCCCCACCAACACACACGTCTTCCTTGCAAAGGTCAGCAAACGTTGGATCAACACCTGAAGACCAGGCACGATCCCTTACACCGGGTTGGTTTCAAGCACCTCTGTATATCAAGGTTAAGTTAGATCGACCCCAAAATCTACACTACTAGTCACGAGTGAGGACTAGAATGCAATATTGTGCTTTAGCGCGAGCTCCCCCAGTCCCCCCAGAAGGAAGGGTACCGGCTGTCAAGCCTAATACGGGTTTGCCGAGGTAAAACCTCGGCGGATAGTGAAATATATTTGGAACACTTGATTCCACTATAATATATGGCGAACGACGCTTCTCGTCGTCCCCAACTCTCGGCCACTCCTATCTCTTGGATTGACCAACATTTAACTCTCGGTTCAATGTACCTCAAGCTCGCTGACAGGCATCCCACGCGGCCGAGTGTATCCAGGCTCTAAGATAAGCTAGCTACACTTACCGAAGACGGACTTGACCCTTGGTAGCTTGGGGGGAAGACTGCCGATTTATTTCTGTTTATCTACGGCTCTGAGAGCCTCTGTAGATCATCCTATAGCTAGTCCTATACCTACCTATTTACAAATATCAAGTGTGAACAAATCTCTGTAGAAGATCTTATGGTCGGCTCTATATACGACACCGAAGTGGATACAAAACGAGGTTTTAATCTCGACCGGGATTTTATTAGGCCCCGCAGAGACCTCGGTCACTAGCGTTCCTAGGTCACTACAGCGCAGGAAATGAGATCCACCAATCAGGACCTGCTGTCGCTTTTCACCGAAAGGTGCGTCGGCCGAGTCGGTTCACAATAAAGTACCAGTATGGGTCAATAGGTAATGTATTGCGCTTACAGTCCCTGCACCTAGCTGTCTGAGCTGGCTTCGACGTCGACAACATTGGTGCTCATGAGAGTGTATGCATCGCAGTACTTCCGATTGACACTTAAGAACACCATCATCTCAAAGTTGAACGGAGCAGTTACGACCGTTGGGGCGTCATGACCAGCTTGCCTTGCGAGAACAATCTTGAGTATACAAATATTCTAAAATTGGTATTGTCATATCCATCATTGTCAAATTTGAGTCATTCGAACTGGGGCGACCGGACGGAGGTGGGCTCAAGGCTATAAGCTTGCAGACGCGCGCAAGTGTCCAAGATCATCACTCAGTCAGCGTTTCAGTTTTCAATTTTACCTATATCTCAAGGTGTCGATTTATCGTTTTTAAAACTATTATTATTTGTTTTCACAGGGTTTTGGCCGTTTCAAACAATCGCCGTTTACCGGTAGCATTTTCAAATCCCAGGGCGCCAAAAGCACTCAAAATGGAGGAAGACCGTCTTGCGTCCTATTCGCCGCGCTCTCCCAAGCGCCCACGCGCGTCCTCTCCGCGCTCGTCCCCTGAGAAGAAACGCCGAGTGTCTCCTGATGATGGCACCATGCGCGACGATACGCTGCGCATTGTGGCGGAGGCACTACGGAGCGAGAACCGGCAGCTCCTGCAAGACCGAGACGTCCTGCAGGCCGAGAAAAAAGCGCTTGATAAACGGCTGAAGCAGGCCCAGCGCAGCCAGCAGGACCTGGAGGATGATGTGGCCCGCGTATACCGCCAGAAGCACCAGGAGATGGAGACGCTGCGCCAAGAGTTCGAGCAGAAGCTGCAGGACCAAAATAGGATCCTAGGACGTCCTGCAAGACAGGATCAGTCTAAGGATATAAATACCTCGGTACTTCATGACAAGCGCACGACCGAGGAAATGGACAGGTTCCTGCAGAGCTGCGAGCTGTGGCAGATGAGACTGGGGCAGCTGAGTGGACAGTTGACGGACAGATTGGACAGGATGGAGACGCAGGAGGTCTCAGGCGTCCTGCAGGACCTCGTGGCTAGAGTCGAGGTGGACACTTTGCAAAATCAGGTGCAGGCTCAGCAGGATCAGTTGCTTCTGGATGTTTATCTCGAAGCGGACGCCACGAGCTGCTCGCAGGACAGGGCCAGGCGCAGAAAGGATACAGAGGTGTTCGAGACCGTGGAGAGGCAACTGATGGACGACCGAGTCGTGGAGCTGGAGACACAGTTGGCCCAAAAGCGGGCGGTGGAGAGAGAGAAGGAGATGGAGCTGTCGTCGTTGAGGGCCGACCAGGAAGAGCTAATGCATTCTAGTCACATGGTGGCGAACGAGGAGTTTGAGGCGTTGGCGGCGGAGAAGAAGGCGCTGGATGTGGAGCTGAAGCAGCTGAATGAGGTGTTTGAAAGAGTGGAGGAGGAACGGGCGAGCTTGAAAAAGCACAATCTGAAGCTGCTGGAGGAGACTAGACAATCGCGCGAAAAGCGGGAGACCAACGAGTTTGAAGGCGTGCAGCAGAGTATGACGCAGAAGGCGGAGATTAAGAAGCTGCAGGCACAATTACAGGTGGCCAAGGTGAGGGAAGCGAAGATGACTGCGGTGTTGAAAGGTGCCGAGAAGCAGATGGAGAGAAGTAAACAGAGGAAGGAGGAACTCAATATCCTGTACGCCAAGTTCAGTTCGAGTATGGATTCTGTGTCCGAGAAGACGATGAAGCTCGAGGAGCTCGAACAGGAGCTGAAAGATACGAAGAGCAACGCACAAGCTATGCAGGATCGGAAAGCGGGACTTGAGAAGCAGGTTGCTCAACTACAGGAGAAGTTGGATCTGTCAGCAGCACGAAGCCGCGAAAAGGAAAATGTGATCGAGGAACTAGCTACAGTACAGAAACAGTATTCGGAGCTGAAAGTGCTCGAGTCTCAGCAGAAGGAGCTGATAGGCAGAATGCAGTCCGAAATGACGGAGCTGAAGGCGCAAAATAAGGCCTTGAGGGAGCAGCGGATCAAGAAGGAACACCAAAGCGTTGGCCAACCGTCTAACGAAGGCGACAAACAAAGCTCGGTTGGCGCTGATAATGCACTGGTGACTCAAACTGCGGAGAAAGAAGCTCTGCAGATGTTCGTTCAGCGTTATTACTCTGCTGCTGAAGAAAAGTGCAGGAAGTTGCTCGAGAAGGTCAGTGAACTGGAGGCACACAAGACGTCGATCCAAGAGCAGACCAAAGAGTCGTGCTCCGTGCTGCTCATGTGCACGCAAGTCGACACTTGTGATGAATCTATCCGCGCCTCGCTGCTGGATGCCATTGCTACTTTGGAAGACCTGACCTGAGAGGAAACTACAGCAGGATGACGAATATCGTGTGTTCAACAAGCAGGGTTTAATATTCCCTACAAAATCGCAGTATGTGCGCTGTTGAGGCCAACAAGCCGTGCCAAGGCAAGCTGTGTTGACAAACATGCCGTTCTTGGCTGGTACACTCATCCGGTCGCTGGGGTGTTGACAGCGACGACAGCAGAAGAAATTCAAGGAGGGCGACAAGATGGGGGCCCGGTACAAGGGCAAGAGCAAGTTCTACTCGGGTGCTCTCTCGCTGCCGCCTGAAGCCGAGTGGTCCAAGCAGTTCATCTGCAAGCAAGCCGCTACACGCGAGCAATTGTACGTACTCCTCGAGTTTCAAAAGCACTTCTCTGGGATCAGGCGATACTGCTTTAGTCAAGACCTTTCAGGCGGCAAGCAACAGAAAATGACGAATATCCAAGTAAGAAAATCCGGGTTTCCAGCTCTCAGCGCGGGTGTCGATGTTCGAAGACTAAGTCGGTGTCTCCATGTGTCAAAATCCCGGATGACATATGTGAATTCATGGATGATGGAGCAAGTCTCGACTTGGATCTGCAATCAGATCACAACCGTCGTGACTGTGAAGCTTTGAAGAAGGAGAGTAAGCACCTAAAGGATGAGAAGCGAATGTTGCGTCGAGATCTCGTGTGTAGCCGCCAGGTCGGCAAGGATCTGGAATCGGACATGAAGACGTTGCTTCAACAGCGGCAGAAGGAATTAAGTTGTGAACGGCGAGCGCAACGTGATATCCGAGCGCAAGAGGGAGTGATGACTGCTCGTGAACTAGCGTGTACAAAGTTGCAACAAGACGTTGTGTGCCAGAAGAAAAGGCTCGAGTCTGACTTGCACTCATACGTGTAAAACGAGATGAAAGCTGTTGTACGATACTTGCTGGACCGTGTGGAGCTGTCGATTAAAGAGGCCAACTTTGAAACTGAGAAAAAAAACTTGGCATGGTCGATTGCTCAAGAGCAGGATTATCGTCTGTGCGCTGCTTGGATTGAGCGAGAGGCACGGGAAACGGAGGCTTTCGTCGCCGTTGAGCAGCGATTGTTAAATGAATAATTGAAGTCTTTGACGACGCAGCTTGAAGCAGCCCAAGAGCGGCTGCGCGAACAGGAGCGAGCTTCAGTTGATCTAAACTGCTTGCTCTCTTTTGCAGCAGGAAAATACCTGTAAGACAATGTGCATCGCTGGCTTAACGCTGAACAATATGACACTAGTGAACGCGCAGATTAAGCA
>AWVV02007132.1:0-15370 GCA_000500205.2 Phytophthora lateralis | reverse complement strand
AGTGATGTCCCGGCCACTCCCGTCCAGTAGACTCCGTGCTGAGTCCCAATAGCCTTCTTGTCCTTGACGATGTGGCCGTTTGGCAGGTACGCGAAGTACGCGGTCTGACCCGGAGCCACCGAAAGACGCTTTCGCCAGTCACTGTACGTGTTCGCATCGGCCGCCTGGCAAACGGTGGTGCCGGCCTCGACCTCGTTTTTCAGCATCTTGTACGTGTACCCTGTGCCAATGTCGATATCACCACGACCGGGGTACCCTGCTCCGTAGCCCTCGCAAAATCCGTTGCCTCCTGCACCACCAAAGATGTACGACGCGCTCTGATCGTAGAGTTTGGATCGGTCCGTGTCGAAGCAGTCGATCCACGTGTGGGCTACAGCATAGCGCGACCTAAACAACAAGTACGGCACGACGAAGCTCAGTAGCATCTTGGTCACCGCTCGGTCAGTGCAAAAGTGCGGTGGCCAAAGCTCAGCAAGAAATATTCAGGCAAAGGCGCGGCATCACTCCACGGACCAGCTGATAGGCGGCAGTGCACCATTCAACAAAAATCGCTGGCAATCATACATAAGATCTCATGTGGACACAATTGTCCACCCTGTCTCCGAGCTAAACTACCATTTGCATTCCATTAAGTACGATTATACCCATACAAATGCCCATATTAAAAGGTCAGGGAAGAAAACAACACCACACTTCAGCAATAATAGGCGCTGACTCTTCTGATTAGTGTCATCGCGTGGAGGAGCCCATAGCGATCATGCACCAGCCGCCTTTGCGCCGCTCGTCCGTGTCCTTCCAATACCGTCGCCGCAGCTCCAGCAGCAGCAGTCTCAGCGTCTCAGCCTGCAGCAACGGCAGCACCGTGGGCAACTATCCGGCACAGGTGTCTCGTCCTGGTCCCAGTTGGCACTTGGGGCCCGATCAGTCCTACGAGGACTACGAGGTTGGGCCTGTGGAAACTGATATACCAGGAGGACGTTGAATGACATTCGTTGCTCTTGTTTTATTATTATTAATTATTGATTGGACCAGGTGGTGTTTACGGAGGACAAGTTGGGGTTGACTCTGAAAAGCGAAGAGCAGATGGACCCTTTGGGCTACCGTATCCCGGTCACCATTGTCAAGTCAACGATCTTCAGTGTTGGACAAGTCTCGCACCAGATTCGCGTGCGTTGAAGTTTTCATTTCTCTGTAAAAGAAATGGATACTGAATTGTGTCCTCTTGAATTTTTATTATATTTGCTGTAGGAAGGGGACGTGCTGCAGTCGGTGAATGGAGAGAGTATCACTAACTTGCAGTTCCAAGATGTACTTCGGATTTTAAAGATTGCGCCGAGGCCGATTCGACTGCGATTCCGGACGAGATACACACTGAGAGGAGCTCGACGAGCGTGGCCAGGGTCGGGAGAAGACCAGCAGGAGACGTCGTCGCGACGATCGAGCTCTGGAAGTGCTGACAGTGAACTGCGCGCAGCAGTTACAGTTGGGTCGTTTGTGTTCCATGAACATCCAGGGTTGGAGGAGGACCGAGACGACTCGGACAGTCAGGGTGCTGTCATGTCCGAAAGCTTTGGCGACGGCGACAGCGCGAGATCGACTGAAAACAGCTCGGTGATCACAGATTTCACGGACACTGAGTTGACATCAGGGCGGCAGTCGTCGCGGCTAGCAGCGTTTCTTCGTAAACCTTTCCGTCGCAGCGACGGGTTTGATGGAGGACGTTGGGAGCTTCGCATGGGAATTGTGCCTGCTTCTCCACGCATAAAAATTGCGCTCGAGTCTCCATCCAAGGTATTGCGGCAAATGTGTTTTGGTTCAAAGTAAATCGGAGAGGCAATTGATTTTATGCGCTTGTTGCTGGTTGATGTAGGCGGCGATACACGTACAGTGGCGAGTGCACACCAAGGCGCTGTCGTACCACCTGCAGTTCTCTCGAGACTGGACAATGAAGGTGTGGAAGAACTGGTCAGGACGGCCGAGACGATCAAGCGACAGTGAGCGCGAGCTGGTCACGACAATCTTCGGTCTCGACTACTCGAAAAGCTACGTGGTGCGTGTCCGCTACGAGTTCGGCGCTGCGCATGATCCCAGCGAATGGAGTTCCCCAAGCGCTCCAATTACAACAATCAGCAACGTCGATGCCATGCACCATCGAATCGTGCAGCCCAGCGTCCAGCGAGGATGAACTGCGGTAGATACCCATGCTCTGGCCAAGTATTTTCAAGTTTTCAGTTCATCCGCAGTTATTCTGCTGCTGATTATCAGGGTGAATGCCATTATTGCCTGGAACACGTTTTCATTACTACAATCCAATATGTTATGCAGTTAAGCGAGCTTTCGAGCTGATTTGCCCATTCGCAATCGCAAGGAACTGGGAGAGTGACTTCACCCTCTCATCCCAACGGCATTGACATGAAAATAAAAATCCTTTGCAGATAACGCTGTACTAACGAAAATCCCTAGTTTATCGTTGTTGGAATTTGTGTTATCGTACCGCAACACCTTACGCCGGATGGCAATGCATTGCAATCCTCGACGTATGGCATCCGTCCCATGCGACGTGCTACACAACGTGGGTAAACCCTCCAAACCGCTTTCACCGAGTTTTTAACGCTTTCCTTTTTTCATCGCCTGCCATTGGTCTCTTCCTGTCAGTTACGGGAGCCTTTTCCTCCAATCGCATGTTTTTACTTACGAAAAGCCAGTAGCGCTCATATTCAACTCAATTGCCGTCCTCTTCCTTTTTATTTATTGCCGTGAGAGGATGCTGGAGGGCGCGCTCAAGTCGTGGATCGCGTACTTCTTGGGCCAGTACGTGGAGAGCCACACGGTGAACGTGTCGGCCAAGCTCTGGCAGTCGTCGGAGCGCCTGAAGCTCGAGAACTTGACGCTTAAGTCCAGCGTCGTTCCCAGTTGGCTGCCATTTCGACTCAAAACGGGCTTCATCGGCCTATTCGAGGCGGATTTACCCATTTCCGCCATCTTCGGCAATGCTTCGGCCAAAATCAAGTTCCAAGATGTCCTGCTGGTGCTGGCGCCGCTTCAACAGGACGAGGACGAGCTGCAGGACGAGATCTCGGTCCTGGTGGAGCACAAGATGCGCAGACTCGAACAGGACTTACAGGACCGATGGAACGGCCCCCAAGTACCCGAGTACACGGTACCACACGAGAGTGAAGGATACTTTGGTACTGACGGCTGGATAGGACGCACCATGACCAAGTTAATTGACAACCTGCAGGTCGACATCAGGAACCTGCACATTCGAGTGGAAGGGACGTGGGTCCCGTCCGGACCCATGAGAAGCCCACCCACCTCCAGGACCAGTAATAGAGAGAAACACAGGGCGGAAGGCGTGAAATTCGCAGCAGGTATCACGCTGGGGGCACTGTCCGCCGTCACGACGCCCAGTAATTGGCGGGTTGGAGGCTTCGACGACCAAAAGGTCGAGGATTCAGAGAAGAACCATTTGGTGTTCAAGTTGATCAATGCCATTGATCTGTCGGCGTACGTGGACCCCAACGCGCTGCATTTTATCCACTCGAGAGTACACCCCAAGGTGTTGCAGTCGACGCTGTCGAGGTTGAAGGAGATGGGGTCCAGGGCGGCCAAGGCCGACTGGTGGAACGCAGAAGAGAGCGTACATGCACACAGGTTCTTGGTGGCGCCGATTAATGTGGCACTGAAGTTGACGATGAACACGGCGGCGCAGCACGCACAAACAGATGATCCGCGGTATGACGCGGTGTTTCATTTGTCGAGGATATGGATGACGCTGGATGAAGAGCAGTTGTCTGTGTTGAATTTGATTATTGACTCGTTCGCTGGACACGAAAAGTGGCGAGTTATGGTGGCAGAACAGGTCAAAGCGTCGGAGCGCCACACAGCGAGCAACGAGGCCACGATGGCCGAGCTGGCAGAGGATTATTTATTGCTCTGGAACCAGGTGATGGTGATGAAAAACGAGGGAATGGATGCGTTGCGAAAAAGCGAGGTGTGGACTAAGGCGACCAAGATCGAGCAGCTACTTCCGTACGAGGTAGTGATATCTATTCGAAATCGACTCGGGCTGGAAATGATAAAGGGAAAGATAGTACCGTATCCCAGTAAACTGTATGAAGTGGGAGATGCAATCGGTATCCCGCTCCCGGAGATCAGTGTGCCATTTCCAGAAGGTCCAACTGGACTCCTGTTTGATTTACTGCCATCCGGTGATGTGACGGTCAAGCGGTGCGCCGATAAAAGTCCTGCTGCCACGAAGGACAGTGTGAAGCCCGGGCTGCTACTGATCAAGGTGGATGATCGACCGCTCCGATCAGTGTTTAAGTTCAAGTCTGGACTGGACGTGGAACTTGCGATCGATTCCATGCCAGGAACGAAGGTATTGACATTCCGCCACCCTTCCGTCATGCCTCTCGAGATTACCCCGTCTCGCGCTGTTGCTCAAGTTTCGTTTAGCTCCGATCAACTTAAATTTTGCCTTGTTCGCGCTTTCCGGAAACGAGTAATCGCAGAAGTGATGCTGGATCATCCAGTGGTATCGATCAGGGGTTTTGGCCCGAGTTTGTTCTCATACCACTTTTATGAAGTTGTGGTGGAAGATTTTTACGTTCAAAGTATGTCGCGAGAGGATGACACAGACAATCATTGTATTGCATCGAGTATATGCAACCCTGGGGAAGCTTTAGTTGGCAATGATGCACAGAACCCAGCTCTTCGGTTTAACATGAACTACCTCCACGATGCTCACCCCGACGCTCGCCAGGGAAATATCAATACGTATGGATCGAAGATTTCCTTAGCAATCGGCAACTCTATCGCAGTTTTCGACGAAGCAAAGATGACTGCACTGCTAGGCGAGTGGCACGACTGGGTTGGCGCGATTTCAAGCGATTGCTCTAGTGAAATGGCTCCCCCTGGTGTCCCTCGAACGGATGCTGATCCAACCGCTATGTCCATTAACTCTCAGCTGGTGTCATCGTACGCATCAACAAGCCCCTCCAATACAGCTCTTGGAGACGAAGTTTACCCACCGGTTGAAACTAGCAGCTACTCATACGAAGTCAGGGTTGACCTCTTGCGTCTGTTTGTCAGTGCTCCTGAAGCACCCACAGTTCCTGTCGAGATTTCTAACGAACCTTCATATCGAGCGCTTCTAAAACAGCTCGTTGGTGATGAGCCGGGTGGACCTCCAGCAATTCCGGACTGGGCAAGAGCTGCGCATGCAATTGTGGTGATGCAACGTTTTATTCGAGGCGCTATCGTGCGCAAGCGGAAACTGGTTCGTTTGGCGCTGGCGAGGAATCGTTGGATATATTACCAAGGCAGCGAGATGATGGGTTGGATGTATACTCGAGACGACTCCCTCGCATTTCGACGTTGGCGGCGCTCGTGGTGCCACCTTGATGATGACGGAAACTTTTCGATGCATAGTAACGGCTCGGGTGCGGATGTACTTGATGAATTCAGCTTGCTGGGCTGTAAGGTGATCATGTTACCTTACGCCTCTGGAGGCCCATGGAGAGACAATTTGGCAGAAGTTCTTGAAATCACGACGCGTTCTGGGATTCTTCGAAAAGTATTGAGTTCTGACAATCTGATGGAATTGAAAAAGTGGAAACACAGCATAGAATCTAGCGCCAGGAACGCAGCAAAGCGATCTGTCAGTGAGGATGTTGAAGACGAAGAGGTTCTGTACGATTCAACAGCGCAAGATGAAGAAGAGGAACCATCGCAGTTTCGCAAATCGGAGCAGTGGAACGCTTCAGCTTTGGACGAGCTTCTGTTGGGAGGGTTTTCCAGCATTTATCGACCAGCTGCCACTCTGAAAAAGGAGCAGTCATCATGGATCTCTTTAAGTGTTACCAACGTACACTTTGTTGTGGATGTGCATCGTGTTTCGGAGCCGGATCGTTCCGCGTTCGCGTTGTATCTGGGCTTGAAGGATTTTACAGCATTGGACCACCGGCAGTCATCAGAATACGGTCTTTTGCATATTGGGGACAAGTTTCTAAGCCTGAAGAATGGCAAATTGACCCCTGGAAAGATGCGGGCGGATCATCTGAGCAATGGTCCCTTCCTCATGCTACGGATGTCCTACCGGGGTGCCCGGGCTGGAGCGGATTGTTTTGTGATGCAAACTGGGGTCCATGCAGATCTTACAATATCTGGTTGGGTGATGCCGATGACTTTGACGCAGATTTTATTCGAAGTGATAGGAGTCCTGGATGTTCTTTGGACCGATAACATCGACAAAACATACCCAGAGCCGGCAAGCACTGCTCCCTGGAGAGAAGTACCAGAACTTGCAATCCAGATCCGTGCTCCAATTTTGGAGGCATACCTTGAGGACTCACACTGCGTAGCCAAACTGACCATCGAAGACAGCTCGTGCTCTTACCGCGCTGATCCTGGAGTAGAGAACTTCAAACTTCACTTGGGACCGACGGCGCTATTTGTACTAACCGAAGATGTTGCGCTTCGCCTCGTACAAGTTGATAAGTTTTGGATTAGTTACGATCTCCGACTGCACCGACAGACAGATTCCGCTGTTGGAGGGTGTGATTTGTGTGCTGACGACTCACCGAAGAGGCCGGTGTGCCATCGGTCCGTCAGCATTTCGATTGGCCAGGTCAAGCTTGAGGCTGACCGAAGGTTAGAGTTACTCTTCGCACTATTGGAGGCATTAACATACAGCGAGACGCCGGCGGAAGCGGAAGGCGATGCGGAGTTTGACAGCGCTAATGAGGAAAAGGGCATGGACAGCGACAGAGATGGTTTTGACAGGAGAGAGTACGACGTCAGCTTCCTTGGAGATGGACATTTGTCGCAGACCGAACGGCTGCAGTCAATGCAGTTGAGTCTTCAAGATCCTGAGTCGCTGGACCTGCGTCCGATGTACGCGACTGGTTTCAGTCGCCCGTTCGCTTCTCCATCGGGCCGCAGTCGAATGTCTACTGCAACTTCTGCTGGGTTGAACTACGGTCTGCAAGATAATCCCAGAGAACGGTCAAAACGTCAGCCAAAGGTGTCTGCATTCATCCCATTGCTGAATTACCAGCCGCTTGTTGGCATTTCATCCGAGCCTCTAGAGCGTCAAGCCTCGTCTTCGAGATCCATTTTTCGCACACGTTTGCGAATTGGGAGGATTCACGACCGCTTATCCATCACGTGCTACTCCGTGGTATTTGAAGTGATCAAGAGAAGCCTATCTGTGGTTTCCTTGGATACCTATATCCCGGTGATGAACCTCTCCATGAGTGATATGAAGATGCAGTGCGTGACCCGGACTGAATTTTCGACAGATTACGTGGTAGATGCAAGCGTTGAAATATCTGCGCGTTACTATAACACTTCATTGGCAGACTGGGAGCCCTTTATCGAACCCTGGAGAGCTTATGGGAAGGCGAGAAGTAAAGGCGGGGAAGATGGCACGACAATGCAGCTAAGCGCGTTGCAACGTCTGAACGTAAATTGCACCGACTCGCTTATTCGGTTGCTATCTAGCATTGCCAAAAACCGGCGCAAGCAAGACTTTATCGTGGAAAAGCGCACACTTGCTGCGGTGGCCGCTGATGGGGAAGCCAAAAAAGAGGATGGACGCGTGTGTGTGCTCAACAATCTCGGTGTTCCTATTCGGCTTGCCAATTTAAACACGTCACACGCAGGAACACTTCATGTCGATGTAAGAGATGGGTGGTCATTCCCCGGGTACTCGCGATTCCATAATGTCCGTGTGTCAGTGGTGTTGTTGCCTTGGTGGCACCCACGTGAAATGCAGGCCGTGGAAAACTTCCGCCATAAGTTCTCGTTGCCTTACGGTGGAGCCCAGTCGGGTGTCACGCCAATTTTGAGGATTGACGTACTAACAACAGACGAACGCAAGCGCAACTACGTGTTTGATCATGTCACGAATAAGTACGTGGAAGTTGAAGTGGACGATGAGGACGATTACATGGACATACCGGCCGCACAGCGGATAACACCGCCTAACACCCAGTGTATGAACCGTGGAGACAGCACTAACACAAACAACTCTCAACGGACAAGATGGTCTTCCGTTGGGTCAGCAGAGATCAATCTAGCTGGTAATGTCATGGCCTCGCTGGATCCCAACCGGATGAGGCTCAACCGATGGTATCGTCTTCACGATTTGCGCGGGAATGTTACTGGGGAGATTTTCGTGGGTTTGCAATTCGTACCGGACGTGAACAATCCTGTCCAGCGCACAAGGGTGAACGAACCGCAACAAGTGAAAGACGGCCAATTCTTGGTATTCGATCCCCTGAAGATTGTTACTGCAAACGCAAGCAGCTCCACAGACGAGTGCAAAGATCACGCCATGCTATCCGATGGCCTACGAGGTAGTTATATTCCGCCCTTGGCTCTGGAAGTCATGATCGGTGCATCACGGATGAGTTTGATGTGCCCGCTCCGGCGTGCAGGAAAGTTTCTTATTCAGGGCGAAAAGGTGTTGGCTGAAGTTAAGGTTGCCCAGAGAGACGAGTCTCGGCGAGTGCTGCTGCTTAGCTCACCAGTCCAGCTGAAAAATGGTTTGTACTATTTCAGGACTTCGCTCAATTATTATGGTACGCTGTTAAGTGCTGACTCATGAAATGTGGTATGTATGAACAGACACAAGCATTGACATGGAATTATGGACTTGTCGCACGCGTCTAGCGCCGGGCGAGGTAAATCTGCAGCTGCATTACCAAAATTTCTTTGTTCACTCACCGTGACAATATTCCGCATTGTTTTTTGCTATTGTGTTTGTGCAGAGTGGTGCACTTCCACGGATGGGAAAGTTGATGACGTTGACTACAAGCAACAAAATGTCGGTTCCAATTAGCGCGATGTTTGGCGACGAGAAGGACTCCGTCGTCGTGAAAGTGGACGGGTGCAAGCCCACTGTTGTTGCGGATTTGAACAAGCTAGCAGCAGGCTCCACCATCTTAACACTCGAGGCAGAGGATGCTGAAAGCTTGGGCTATTGTCTGTACGTGAACATCACGTCACATATGCGCAAGGTGTACCGAGAGGAGCATCAGGAAATGATCACTCGTGGAAACACAAATCAGGACGGTGAGTTGCAGACATACGCAACAAAGTACCAGATATCTCTGCACTCGTGTCTTATGTTTGAGAACACGCTGCCGATTCGAGTGCAGTACAAAATCGTTGCGAGTGGATTAGCAGAGGAAATTGTTCGGACGGGCACACTCTCCCCAGGCGAAGAAGTTCCTATACACGATTTCCAGCTGGATGCATGCTTGATTCTGCGGCTCCCTGAAATGGATTCAATATGGAGCCGTCCGATCAATCTCGGCGATTGTATCTACCGAGATGGGATGGATAGATCGATTAAGTCGATGCTGGGTGCAATTGGTATCTGGGATCCAATTGTGGAGTTCCTTCCGTCCCCACAGAGCCCTGGTATTGCGTTCAAAGAGGGTGACATCTCGTCTAACAAGGTTATCACACGTATTGACCACACAGCTGCAGATGATGGAAGCCCACGAATTGTGCTGTTCTGTTCACTGTGGGTGTACAATCAGTCGCACGTGCAAACACTGTTATTTCGTTGTGCCGATAACCCTGATGCGTCCAGCTTGGTTGTACCTCAGCTGGTTCCTCAGCGACCCGTGCCACGTTTGATGGATTGCCCTGGCCAAGTCTTTGAGATAGGCACCATTATTGACACGGAGGTCTCTCGTTGGTCGGACAAAATTCACACGACGGTTGTGGGCGTACAAGAGCCTATCAGTCTGAAGTTTGGAAGCAAGCTGGGGCCGAAGACCCGCAATGAGCTGGGAATTTCCATCCAGCGACCGCTGGGTCAGTTTCATCGCACTACTCAAGTGATAATCACTTCGCACTTCGTGTTCGTGAATAAGACTCGGGCCACGTTCAAGGTATCGCAGTACATGAAGACGAGCGACCGAGTGGTAGAGCTGCCTGCAATGTCTGCCAAAGGAAGTCCATCGACCCACCATTTTGATTTTGACGCGGCGACAAGCGTGACGAATCGACGAGTGTACTTGCGGATGGACCACCACGGGGCAGAATGGAGTGGACCGTTTGCAGTGGACGAGGAAAACGAGTTTTCCCTCAAGCTGAATGGCTCAGTGATGGATACATGGAGGGATGGAAGCGGATCTGCGTACAAACATGAGGATTTCCGGCGTAGTGTTGCGGAAATGTACCGTGTGAAAGTCCGAATCAGCAACATGGGCCCGAGTATGGTTGTTACGCTATTGCGAGACGACCCACCAATGTATGTGATCCGCAACGAGTCCAGCTCGGATGTTTTTGTGAATCAGGTACATTGTTCGGACGAGACGGTGGTTATTCGGAGCAAAGAGTTTATTCCCTTCGCGTGGGTGAAGCCCGATGGACCCTGGTAAGTTATCATGTTCAGGGAGAGATTGCATACGTTGTCTCCTTTCCAATTCTATGCCTACGGTACTAAGTCGTGTTGTCTGTCGTGCGTTTGTAGGCGTGTGGCTTGTCGGACTGGCAGTGTTGTTGGTCGACACGAAATGATTTCTCGAAATTATGGTGTTTATGATTTCGCGAATTTGGATCGGGAGCGAAATATCGATGCCTTACGCTACCGAATGTTCGGAAGCAAGTCAAAGACCGTGTCAGGTGATATTGTCGTCGACCGCGCTTCCCGTGTACTGGTTTTCCGTGATCATAACCCTGACAAACCGCCAAGTTACATTTTGGAAGTGAAGATCGTTGCGGCGCGTTTGGACAACGAGTTCTCTTTGAAGCCGAATTCGACTGCAGAACTCATTGCAGAAACAGATAACCATGGGGTAAGGCGAAAAACTGGTTGGAGGTATAAGGTTTTATACAATCACATTCTAACACGTTTTATTGAATATACAGGCAAAAACGACGGAATCCAAAGAATTGAAGACCGCTCACGTGTATCGCTTCGATTCCGACCTAGAATTTGCATGCGACACACGACCAAAGAAGCTCACTCTTAACTTCTACGAAACTCAAGGAGATCAAGAAGACGTGATCTATGACATGAACCCGTCCTCGATTGGTATCGATGACGAAAGTTACTTCAACAGTAACCGTGCCAGAACTGGCAATAGCTCCGCGGAGCTTGCGCTGGACGCAACGGAGCTAGCAGAAGCCGGGAGTCCTAGGACCGGTGAAGACTCGACGTCCTTCGAGATGATGCATACACCTGCAGCTTCTCCAGTTCGACGGTGCCGACCTTTGTCGGGCAATTTTTCTTCCGATAGTATGATGTCGTTACCGCGAAACCAAGGATTTTACCGTAACGACAGCGATCGATCGTATCTAGATGGAGGCTCATATCTAGATGGAGGCCTGCAGCTGAGTGATGTCGGGCGTGTAAGCGATTCTTATGCCAGCTCGGAGCAGTCGGATGAGGAGGCGAATCGCAAAAAGGAGCATGGATATGGCGCAGCTGGTACTGTTGAAATCAAGATTCCGAAGAAAGCGTGGACAAAGCTAGGCGTCGGAGCAAAGCGTTCTATCGCTCTTTCTTATAATACGGCAGAACAGGCGCGTCGGTCACTTGGTCGGGTGGAAGGGCACTGGTGGGAAATGCGAGACCCGGAGACTGGCGATTTAGTGGGCGAGGTCCTGGTGGCACTAAAGTTCCGCACGTCGGTGCGTGAGCACATACAACCCACGGGCATTTACAACATGAGCGTGATAATCCCGAGCATTGGATTGTCGTTCCTTCACAACGCAAACTCCAACATGGTGGAAGTTGCTTATCTGTCGATGCAGCGCCTCGGTTTATTGTACTCGTGCGCGGGTGGCAGTAGCGAGGTGGTCTTTTCGCTCGGCAACTTGCAAATGGACAATCAAATGGAGCGCGAAGTGGTGCTTGGCCCCAAGGTGCACCGTGTGAAAGAGGGCGTGTCTGTGCGGTTGCGCGATCGCTGGCGCAGTTTCATGAATTATCGCTACCGCGGCATTTTCGAGGAGATCGACACTAACAGTTTGAGTGTCATTCAGTTCCGTATGCTGTGGAATTCGAGCTGCCACGCTGGGGAGTTTATGCACTACGAGCTCATCGAGTTAATTATGCAGGAACTGGAGGTGTCAACAGACGAAAAGTTTGTCGTCAATCTTATCAGCGTTTTCCAAGGCTTGGAAGGTCTTACAAGCCACCACACCTTCGAAGAGATTGTCAACACGCAACTGGACTATGCTGGCGGATTCACTAGCGGTGTTGTTGTACCTGCCGCTGGAGTAGACGAACGGAGCATCGTGGTTGGTGCCGTAGGTGGTGGCGGTACAACTGCAACTGCTGCAGGAACCGAACCCAGTGGCGTGTATATTGAAGAGTTGTCAATCGAAGCCGTCCGCATCAAGTTCTCGATGGAGCTCCATGGTGGACGGTATATCAAGACTCTGGGACCCTCAGGGCGACGGCTGGCTGTGTATCTTCCTGAATCGAACGTGAAGGACTTCCGTTTGTACCTGACAAAGTTGTCATTTACGCATCTGTACGAGCCGCAGGCTAGCGTGGTAGAGAAGGTGACACGACGGTACTCACAGCAGGCCGTCATCCTGGTTCTTAGTGGTTTGCACACGGTGTCCGTGTACGCAAACCCGTTCCGTATTGTGTATCGTTTAGGTCACGGCGTCGTGGAGCTTGTGCGTCTGCCTGCGCGTGGCTTAGCTTCTGGCAGCCCTCTAGAGCTCATCAGCGGCGCATACCTGGGTGTCCGATCGTTGGCCATGAACACGATCAGTGCCAGCTACGAGATCGTTGCTGGAGCGACCGGGATTCTCGGTGCAGTGCTGACACCGTTCGTACCTGAAGGTAGGCGCAAGGCCTTTGAAGAAGATCTGGTTGCCTTCCAGCGTGCTGTCATCGAGGAGGTGGATGCTTTCGACGCCGCCGAAGAACGCACGATGACGAAGGTGATTGTGCGAAAACCACGCGAGTTCGATGCGGGTGGAGTTGGTTTGCTCACGGTCTATGGCCCGGGCTCCGTGCCACAAGAAGAGCAGGAGCGCATCGACCACAAGGCTGTTGTGCTTCTCCAACTTTGGTGGCGTCGACGACGGCGAGCGAAGCTGCTCCTTGCGGAGGCGCGTCGTCTCCGACCCGAGCCTGAAGATGCAGACCGTGTGTTCGGCTCAAACCAGTGTGCCGTTCAGTGAATGCATCATTCCAAGGCATTGACGATGAAGTGGCCTATCATGGAGAAAATCTTGCAGTTTCACTGCTTGTATAATAGTGGCAGGGCCGATGAGCCTGTAGAATACTGCAGCGAGCGAGGTGCTATACCTAAATATTTATTGTCAGCAGCAAATGCTGAACGAAAGGTGTTTGTCCTCTGTGTTGCATTGTGCTTTGTACTGACTGCCGTCACAACGGTGGCCAAAGCTCTCCCAATTGTGGTCAATCATACTAGGAAGCAAACACATGTGCAGCCATCATGCAGACTGAATGACGCAGTGTTTGGTGAGTGATTCCAAAACGAGTCGTGGTTGAAGCGGGCTTCAACGTCATGCAAAGCGCTTATAGGGTTGCTCCACTTCAACCACACATCGGTGTACAGGTCATGATACCATCTCACGCGATCGGCGATGCCCAAAGTGGATTAACAGACAGCATCGGGAAGGAGAAGACAGTCTTGTGGCGCTGTTCACGTAACGGTTGCAAGTGTAACAGCCGCTTCATTCCTCTTTTTGCCATGCGGGGCTTCCGACTCACGTATGACCGGTGGCTGCAGGATTTGCCGCTGCTAACGAAAGGAGTCACATCGGCCGTGCTCTTCGGCATCGGCGATCGAATCGCCCAGCGGATCGAGAATTCCGAAAGCGACGACGATGACAAAAGCGATGGTGAAGACCGCAACGGACTGCAAAGGACGGCGCGAATGATGGCGTGGGGTGGCCTCCTGTTCGCTCCCGTGGGCCACGCATGGTACAATTTCCTAGAGAAGGCTGTTCGAGGTAAGGGCACGTCTTCCATCGTCAAGAAGATCGCCGCCGACCAGCTGATCTTTTCGCCACCGCTGTCGTTGGCATTCTTCACTTACGCCGGGTGCTCGGAGGGCAAACCATTGCGTGAAACAGTGGACACTGCGGTGGCCAAGCTGCCACCGACGCTCGCAGTGAATTGGACCGTGTGGCCGCTCGTGCACGTGGGGACCTTCGGTTTTGTGCCATTGCAGTACCGAATTTTGTTCATCAACGTGGTCAACATCGGCTGGTCGGCGTTCCTATCCCGAATGGCCAGCAAGGACGGAGACGTCTCGAACGCGGACAAGATTGAGGGCTTCTTCGGGCAGATGGAGGACTCGGGCGAAGCAGCAGCCGCCTGAGTTCATTTTGCTGGCTTTTTATCAAACGTTTACAAGCGCATAACAAAATCTAAGCTAAATGTCATTCAAAAATTAGGAGTTATTCTAAATTTAAAATCTAGAGCACCGTGCACTAATCGTAAAAATGCGTAGCTCTAAATTCTTAAAATGCTAAACGAGATAGTCCGCACACTCGTGAATATGCGACGCATTGGGCAGCTCTACCACTACTGGCTGCACGAGGCCCCGCTATTGACCAAGGCTTTGACGGCCGCCACTCTGTCAGGTGCCGGGGACCGGATAGCGCAGCGAATCGAAGCCAGCAACGCTCCGGTCACCGATTCCGAGCCAGAAGCCAACGATGGACTGGTCAGTTCCAGCACAGCTCGGACGCTGCGCATGATGGTGTGGGGCGGCCTGTTCACGGCCCCCATCATGCACACGTGGTTCCACCTCATTGAGCGCGCGATCCCGGGCACCGGCAAAGTGGCAGTGGCTAAAAAAGTGGCGGCTGACATGGTCATCATGGCGCCGGCCATGGCTCTGGGTTTCTTCACGGTGACCAAGAGCATGGAGGGCGAACGGCTCAGCGACGCGTTCGAGGCGGCCAAGGACAAGCTGCAGCCGACACTGAGCATGAACTACAAGATCTGGCCTCTCGCCAATTTGATGGTGTTCGCGCTGGTGCCGTTCCAGTACCGCACGCCTTTCGTCAACTGCGTAAGCTTGGGCTGGTCCACCTTCTTGTCCGGCATGACCAGCAAGAAGGCCAAGGGCATTGAGGGCGGCATTGCAGGCTAGATATCATGGCTTCTGCATACAGCTTCGATGTTAGACACCTCTATTCTTCAGCTTAAGTTGGTTGCATTTTAAGTGTACGACCCCGTTCACAGAGGAATCGCGCTTGGTGGCACGGCAGGTTTAGGAGTACCAGTCCCCCACGTCAACTTCGGAGGCTCGTGACTGGCCATCCCAGACAGGAAGGTCGACCACACGAGGCTGATGCAGTGCGTGAGCGGCGTGCGGTAGTGCAGTGGAATGAGGCCGAAGAT